>PISX010035055.1:0-13330 GCA_004024625.1 Mellivora capensis
GGAGATTTTTGATGACTGTTTCAATCTCCTTACTGGTTATGGGTCTGTTCGGGTTTTCTATTTCTTCCTGGTTCAGTTGTGGTAGTTTATATGTCTCTAGGAATGCATCCATTTCTTCCAGATTGTCAAATTTGTTGGCGTAGAGTTGCTCATAGTATGTTCTTATAATTGTTTGTATTTCTTTGGTGTTGGTTGTGATCTCTCCTCTTTCATTCATGATTTTGTTTATTTGGGTCCTTTCTCTTTAATTGACTGTAACCTACAAGAATCATTAGAGTCTTCATTCTACACTATGAAGGAAGCTGCCACTGTGTGTTCAAAGACATCTTTTCCCTTCTTTGTCCTTTCCCTCTTCAAACAGTATGTCCAAGATTGATTCAGCCTACAGGTTGTTACTCTTTCCAACTAATGACAAACCAAAGTAATTATGAAGCACTCTGTGCAGGTGAGGAAATCATTAACTTATAGCAAAGAATCAACATGGAGATGGTAATTGTTGCCCTAAATCCAGTAGTGAATATTTATTAGCAGGAAGGCATCTTTTCGTCCCTGATGGTTCTATTACCACACAGTTATTCAAGGCTGAAAGCCATTTTTCACAACTATTTAACAAAGTTTAGATAGAGTATATTGTTATATTTTACAATTCCAGGGAATTCAAACATCTGGTTAAAAAAATAAAAAGGAAACTCTTTGGTTGTGTTCACTGAGTCTCTGTCTAACTGACCCAAGGCCTTTGAGGACTCTGTTTTTCTATGTTGTTTTTTTTTTCTCCCTCTTTTAAGGCTTTTAAATTTGCCTTCAAGTCTCAACTTCCTATCTTGGCCAATAGTCCTGATGACTATTGTAGGAATTCCCATAGTCTCTTACTTTTCAGCACTGAGCTTTATCTTATGATATTGCAAATACCTTATACAAGATATATCACTGCTCCCCTGGGGCTAATAATATATGTTAATTAAAAATTTTATAAAAGATATATGACTGCATGCCTAATCCTACCATATACACTATAAACTTTTTTTTAAGATTTTAATTTATGTGACAGAGAGACACAGTGAGAGAGGGAACGCAAGAAAGGGGAGTGAGGGAGGGAGAAGCAGGCTTCCTGCTGAGCAGGGAGCCTGATGCCGGGCTGAATCTCAGGACAAAGGCAGACACTTAATGACCGAACCACCCAAGCATCCCTAGACTATAAGCTCCTTGAAGGTGTGCAAAGGAATAGTTGATAAATGAGTTTCAGAGAAGAACCCTTCAAGTATCTCTCACTGGCAAAAGCAAAGCAGACATTTTCTAGATCTGTGGCTCCTAAACTTGGCTGCACACTAGAATTACCTGCTAGCTTATTCAAAATGCAAATTCCCGGCGCACCTGGGTGGTTGAGTTGGTTGAGCTTCCAGCTCTTGATTTTGTCTTGGGTTGTGATTTCAAGGTCGGGAGATCAGGCCCACAAAGGGCTCTGAGCTCAGGGAGGAGTTGGCCTGAGATTCCCCCCACCAGCTATGTCCACACCCACACACATATGCTCTCTAGCTCTCTCTTGAAAATAAATAAATCTCTAAAAAAAAGAAAGGCAAATTCCCGGGTCCCACTTTTCCAGTTTCCTATCACCTAAGAATTGAATGAGCTTATCTGGGCTAAGCTTAAGGAATTTGTTTAAAAGTCTTTCCAATACCTGGTAGGTTTGAAATCTACTAATCTAACAATTAGTTGTTGTTGTTTTTTTAAATTAAAAAATGTATCTTTATTTTTTTCATTTTTTTTAGTTTTTATTTATTAATTTCTTTTCAGTGTTCCAGAATTCATTGTTTATGCACCATACCCAGTGCTCCATGCCATACATGCCGTATAGTAATCAATTTTTAAAAAGAGAGTAATACATGGGAATAAAAAGTACAGCATAGGGAATACTGTCCACATATTCTAATAGCACTGCATGGTGATGGATAGTAGCTACACTTCTTGTGCGCATAACATAACACATGGAGATGTTGAATCCCTATGTTGAACACCTGAAACTAATTTAACATTGTGTGAACTTTACTCAAATTTTTTAAAAGTTTAAATAAATAAAAAGAGTACCAATGGAATGCAGCCCTACTGTGAACAAATTTAGGAGTTTACAAAGAACTATACACCACGTGTTGTTGTCTGTGACATTTTTTTCCCCCAATATCATCTGTGGCATTTTTTAAGTACTTACAAAGACCAGGTCTAAAAAACTAGAAGAAATGAACCTGAATATCAACTTAGCTTTCTAAATAGTTTGCAAAGTCCACATTTTCATCCAAGGAATTTTTTTTTTTAAGATTTCATTTCTTTACCTGACAGAGAGAGCACAAGCACAAGCAGGGGTAGGGGCAGGCAGAGAGAGAGGAAGGACCCTGGGATCATGACCCAAGCTGAAGGCAGATGCTCAACTGACTGAGCCACCCAAGGAATTTTGTTTTTATAATTTTTATATTATTTTTATAATTTTATTTTTATAATTTTAATAATTTATTTTTTATAATGAACTCTCAAGGCAGAATTAAAATTTTAGAATAAAGTTTCTACTTCTTTCGGTATACAACATTAGGTACTCTGAAGGTCTTTTGCATGACCCAACACTTAGATCCTTGGTAAAATTTCATTTTTATTACACTGCTGGGTCTTTAGAAATAAGAGAAATCACAAATAAGGAGTAAACATTGTGCTGATATCACAATAGTGAACAGTAACTACATCCAGAAGACATGGGCTGCACTAAGGACAAGAATTTATCTCAGAACTGTGATGTGGAGACCAAGCTTTGTCCCAGAAGCAAGGCAGAAAAACTAAATCTGAGACTCACATATTAACTCAGAGACCTTGGACTGGGAATAAAATGATCATTGCTCAATAGCACACTCTGGCTTTCAGGGTGTGAGAAATTTAAGAGTATAAGAAACGTAAGGCATGGGGGCACCTGGGTGGCTCAGTGGGTTAAGGCCTCTGCCTTTGGCTCAGGGTCATGATCCCAGGGTCCTGGGATGGAGCCCCGCATCAGGCTCTTTGCTCAGCAGGGAACCCGCTTTCCCCTCTCTCTCTGCCTGCCCCTCTGCCTACTTGTGATCTCCGTCTGTCAAATAAATAAATAAAATCTTAAAAAAAAAAAAAAAAAGAAAGAAAGAAATGTAAGGCATAAGAAATATAACATATAAGAGATATAATTTCTTGCTGGAGGAAGAAACTCTCAATCTAAACTTCCAACTTTGCCACAGATTAATTATGACCAAATTTGAATTTACAATCAAAAAATCAACCAACACAAGGAAGTAAACTATCAGAAGAAACATCAAAAAACAGACCACCAACAACTTCAGATGCTGGAATCATAATACAGAATAATTATTTATGAAACATTTATGGAAATAAATATTGAACATCAAAAATTAGTATAAGAAGTATTTTTGAAAAAGAATGAAAAATATGATTTGAAATAACACTTAGAAGGCTTTTATGGCAGATTAGAAGTGGGATGGAAGAAGAAAAATACTACAAAATGTTCAGGGCAGAGGAAGATGGTTTAAAATAATATCTAATGAGAATCCCAAAGAAAAGAATAAAAGAATGATACAAAAAAAACGTTTGAGGTAAGAGCTGAAGCTTCCATATCTGCTAATGCATCAGTAATCTGGAGCAGCCCTCCCACTGAAGACAATTTTTTAAAAAATTAATTAAGTTAGCCATCAGGGAAAGACTAATCAAAATCACAATGAGATATCCCCTTACACCAGTTAGCTTGGCCAAAATTAATAAGACAGGAAACAAGTATTGGGGAGGTTGTGGAGAAGGGGGAACCCTCTTGCACTGTTGGTGGGAATGCAAGCTGATACAGCCTCTCTGGAAAACAGTATGGAGGTTCCTCAAGACCTTAAAAATAGAGTTACCCTACAACCCAATGATTGCACTACTAGGTATTTACCCCAAAGATACAGATGTAGTAAAAAGAAGGGGCACATGCACCCCAATATTCATAGCAGCAATGCCCACAATAGCCAAAATGTGGAAGAAGCTGAGATGTCCTTCAACAGATGAATGGATAAAAAAGATGTGGTTCATATATACAATGAAATATTACTCAGCCATCAGAAAGCATGAATAGCCTCCATTTGCATCAACATGGAGGGGATTACAACTGGAGGGGATTATGCTAAGTGAAATAAGCCAAGCAGAGAAAGACAATTGCCATACAGTTTCACTCATATGTGGAACATAAGGAATAGAGCAGAGGACCATAGAGGAAGGGAAGAAAACTGAATGGGAAGAAATCAGAGAGGGAGACAAACCATGAGAGACTCTGGACTCGAGGAAACAAACATTGCAGAAGGAGGAAGGTGGAGGGAATCGGGTGACTGGGTGATGAGTATTAAGGAGAGCACATACTGGGTTGAGAACTGGGTGTTGTATGCAACCAGTGAATTGTTGAACACTGCAATACAAACTTATGATACGCTATGTGTTGGCTACCTGAACGTAGTGAAAATTTTTTAAAAATTAAGTATGTTTAGGAAGAACTTCTAAATAATATCTAGCAGTTAACCAGAGAGCAAGAAAATACTGAAATGAGATACAACAGAAGCCATGCATCCAGATAAGTGAGTCAAATAATGAGGTCCACTTGTATGCTGTGAGAGTTTGCAGATCCACCAAGGTATCTGAAAGACTGAGATGCACTTTGGACCCATGACTTTGGGTTCCCCTGAGGCAAACCATGCAAATAGCAAATAATGAAAGAGAGAAAGACAAGAAAAGATTGGAGAAACTCTTCAGAAACAATCACAAAACAAATAATAAGCTGACAATAAATATATAATTATCAGTAACTAACTTGAGTGTAAGTGAACTAAATACTCCAGCCAAATAACATGGGGTGAAAGAATGGATAAAAAATAAGACCCACATATATGCTGCCTACCAGAGACTCATTTTAGACCTAAAGACACTATCAGACTCAAAGTGAAGGGATGAAGAACCATTTATAATGCAAATGGATGTCGGAAGGAAGCTGGAGTAGCAATAATTACAGCAAACAAAGTAGACTCTAAAACAGAGATTGTAATAAGAGACAAAGAAGAGTATTATATCATAATAAAGGGAACAATACAGCAAGAAGAGATACCAATTATAAATATTTATGCCCCAACATGTGAGTACCCAAATACATGAAATAGCTAATAACAAACATAAAGGAACTAGTCAATAATAATACAGTTATAGTAGGGGACTTTCACTCCCCATGTACATCAATGGACAGATCATCTAAACACCAAATCAACAAGGAAACAACCACAAAACAAGCCTGAATAAATTTGAAAGGATAAAGTCATATGGTGCATCTTTTCTGACCACAAGCAGTCAATCACAAGAAAAAATCTGGAAAGAACGCAAATACGTGGAGGTTAAATAACATGCTACTAAACAACGAATGGGTCAGCCAAGAAATAAAAGAGGAAAAATGTATGGAAATAAATGAAAATGAAAACATAATCATCTAAAAGCTTTGGGATGCAGCCAAAGCAGTTCTAAGGAAGGTTCCCTAAGGAAGGTTATAGCAATACAGACCTAGCTCAAGAATCAAAAAAATTTTTTCAAATAAATAACCTAATCTTATACCTAAAGGAAATAGAGAAAGAACAACAAACAAAATCCAAAACTAGAGGAAGGAAGGAAATAATAATATAAGAGCAGAAATAAATGATAGAGAATCTAAAAATATAATAGAAAAGATTAGTCAAACTAGGAGCTTGTTCAGGGAAAAAAAAAATCAGTGAAATGAATCGTCTCTAGCAGGAATAATCAAGGGGAAAAGCCTCTTAATTACACAGAATTGATTGTTACCAGAGGGGAGGTGGGTAAGGGTTGAGTTAAATAGGTGATGCTGATTAAGCAGTGCTCTTGTCCTGATGAGCACTGGGTGATGTATAGAAGTATTAAATCACTATATTGTACATCTGAAACTAATATAAAACTCTATGTTACTAACTGAAATTAAAGTTTAAAAAAAAGGAAAGAGAAAGGACTCAAATAAAATCCCAAATGAAAAAGGAGAAATAACAACACCACAGAAATATCATTATAAAAGTATTATGAAAAACTATAATATGCCAACAAATTAAACAACCTATAAAAAATGGATAAATTCCTAGAAATATATAAGCTGCCAAAACTGAAACCAGAAAAAAACAGAAATTATGAACAGACCAATAATCAGCCAAGAAATTGAATCCATAATCAACTTCCAAAAAAAAGCAGAAGTCCTGGACCAGAGGGCTTCACAGGCAAATTCTACCTAACATTTAAAGAAGAGCTGATATCTAATCTTCTCAAAGAATTCCAAAAAATAGAAGAGGAAGGAAAACCTCCAAATTCATTCTATAAGGCCAGCATTACCCTGATACCAAAACCAGATAAATACACCACTAAAAAAAGAGTACTATAGGCCAATATCCCTGATAAGTATAGATACAAAAATCCTCAAAAAAATTACTAGCAAACCAAATCCAACAATACATTAAAAAAAAAAAAAGATCATTCACCATGATTAAGTGGGATTTATTCCTGAGTTGCAAGGGTGATTCAATATTCGCAAATCAAGCTACATGATACATCACATCAGTAAGAGAAAGAATAAGAACCATATGACCTTTTCAATAGATTCCCAAAAATCATCTGAAAAAGTACATCATTCATGATAAAACTATCAATTAAGTAGATTTAGAGGGAATATACATCAACATAATAAAGGCCATCTATGAAAAACCTACAACTAACATCATCCTTAATGGTTTAAAAAAAAAAAAAACCCCACTGAGAGTTATTCCCCTAAGATCAGGAACACAATAAGGATGTCTACTCTCTCCACTTTTATTCAACATAGTACTGGAAGTCCTAGTCACAGGTATCAGACAACAAAAGGAAATAAAAGGCATCCAAATGGGTAAGGAAGACATAATACTATCACTCTTTGCAGATGACATGATACTATACAAAGAAAACACAAAAGACTACACCAAAAAATTGCTAGAACTGATACACAAATTCAGTAAAGTCTCAGGATACAAAAATCAATCTATAGAAATCTGTTGCATTTCTACATACCAATAATGAAAGCAGCAGGAAAAAAAAAAAGTTAAGAAAAAAATTCCACTCACGATTGAACCAGAAATAATAAGATACCTAGGAATAAACATTAACCAAAGAGGTAGAAGACTTATATTCTGAAAACTGTAAAACAGTGATGAAAGAAACTGAAGAAGACACAAAGAAATGGTAAGACATTCCATGCTCATGAATTGGAATAGCAGGTATTATTAAAATGTCTATACCATCCAAAGCAATCTACACATTCCAATATAATCCCTATCAAAATGCCACCACACTTTTCACAGAACCAGAACAAACAATCCTAAATTTTGTATCAAACTACAAAAGACCTCAAATAGCCACAGCAACCTTGAAAAAGAAAGTTATTCAAATTAAAAAAAATGCTTAAAATACCTAAGATATTTATAAAATATAAGTCATAAAATACAAATTAAAGGCAAATCTCAACAAATCTCAAAGAAGAAGTATCAAATTCAATGTGGTTAAATTGTAATTAAATTACAAATCAATAGCAAAAAATATAAACAAAAAGTCACTTACATTTGTAAGTTTTTGAACACACTTCCAACTAGTGCATAGGCCAAAAGAAAGAGAAAAATAACTATTAAAATATACTTAGAGCTGAACTGTAATCAATAAAGGATAGGTTAAAACCAATAATATTAAGTGATATTAATGTGGAGGAAAAATTCGTGTCATATTAGAAAAGAAGGATGACCCAAAAAAATGAGTCTATTCTATGTCCTGTGTAAGAAGGCAAAAAAAGTAACACCAAAGTTAATTCAAAGATGATAAAGATAAGAGCTCCTAGGATAAGAAAAACAAAGAAAAATAAACTATTGGGACTACAACAAAATAAAAAGCTTTCACAGAGTGAAGAAAATCAACAAAATCAAAATGCAACCTAATGAATGGGAGAAGATATCTGAAAATGATACATCAAATAAGGGGTTCATACACAAAATATGCCAAGAACTTACACAGACCAACACCCAAAAAAAAATAATAATAATATGATTAAAAATGGGCAGATGACCTGAATAAACATTTTTCTGAAGAAGACACACAGTGAACACACACAGAAAGACACTCAACATCACTCATCAGAGAAATGCAAAACCACAAAGGGTTATCCCCTTAAACGTGTCAAAATGGCTAAAATCAAGAAAACAAGATAACAACAAGTGTTGGTGAGAATGTGGAGAAAAGGGAACCCTCAAGTACTCTTGGTTGGAATGTAAATCAGTACAGCCACTATGGAAAACAGTATGAAGATTCCTCAAAAAATTAAAGATCAAAATAACTTGTGATCCAGGAGTTCCGCTATTCACTATTTACTTGAAGAAAATGGAAACACTAATTCAAAAAGATACATCCACCCTATGTTTACTGCTGCATTATTTGCCACAGCAAAGCTATGGAAGCAACCTACGTCTCCATCAATAGATAACTGGACACAAAAGATGAGGTATATGTAAGTAGAATATTATATGGCCATAAAAAAGGATAAGATCTGCCATTTTCAACAACATGGATGGACCTAGAGGGCATTAGGCTAAGTGAACTAAATCAGAGAAAGACAAAAACTGTATGATTTCAATTTTATGTAGAATAAAAAACTGAAAAACAAACAAAAAGTAGAATCAGACCCACAAATACAGACAAAACCAGGATGGTTGCAAGAGGGGAAGGGTTGGGAAGATGGGCTAAATAAGAGAAATGAGATTAAAAGATACAAACTTCTCATTACAAAGTAAGTTACGGGGATGAAAGTAAAGCATAGGGAATACAGTCAATAATGTTCTAATAATGTATGGTGATAGGTGGTAAATATACTTCCGGTGGTGATCACTGAACAATGTATTAAATTGTTAAATCACTGAATTTACACTTGAAACTAATTTAACATTGTATGTCAACTATCCTGCTAATTTTAAAAATCCAAAATATACATATTAATTAAAATTTGAAAATTAAACAAAACAGCTAGGTATGAGATTGATATACAAAATCTGTTGTATTCCTGCGGGTCAGCAATCAAATGTTGTGACTACCATTATTTTTTTAATTAATATTCCAAGGGCACCTGGCTGGCTCAGTTACTTAAGTGTCTGCCTTCAGCTTGGGTCATGATCCTAGGGTCCTGGGATCAACCCCTGCATTGGGCTCCCTGCTCAACAGGAAGCCTGCTTCTCCTTCTCCCTGTGCCTGCCGCTCCCCCAGCTTGTGCTCTCTCCCTCTTTCTCTGTCAAATAAACAAATAAATTTTTTTAAAAACCTGAATTTTATAAAAATATCAATTTCCTATGAGTTTATTTATATATCCAGTACAGTTTCAATGGATTATGAAGTTCTTTGACAACAGATAAGACTTCACTTGAGAAAGAATAAAGTAGCTACTGAGGAACATGGGTAGGCAAGAAATATCAATTCTGTAATTAGTTATCAAGACCTAAAGTAAAGCCACAGTAACTGAAAAAAAGTGATACAGGCACAATTGATTAGCCAAGAAAACAGTACATAGAGCCAAAATATGGATATATGCATCTGAAGAAACCAGATAGGCTACAGAGAGGCATTGTGAATCATTGTGGAAAGGAAGGGCTAATTCTCTAAATCCTGCTGGATAAAGTTCTGCATAGTGGAGGAAAACACATAACTGTGTTCCTTTCTTACTTCACACACAAAAACAAATTCCAAAATCAACTTAAGGCTTGATGTAAAAGGCAAAATTTAAAAGCTTCTCAAAGAAAATATACATGTATTTGTCAAGTCAAAGTGAGAAATTGTTTCAATAAATACCCTAAAAGCACTAGTTGTGTAAGAAATGTGTATGTCTAAACTTGAGTACATTAAAATTCAAATTTTCTTCATCAAGAGACAACCAAAAAGAATAGGAAAAATCAAACCACAAACCGAAAAAAGGTATTTTGCAACAAAAATCATGAGTCATTATATCTAATAAAGAGTTTCTACAAATCAATGATAAAAAACAAACAATACAATGGAGAAATAGGCACAAGTTATTAACTGGCATCCCATTAAAGAAGAAAATTTCATATAAACATACAATAATTAACCTCATTAATAACCAAGAAAAGCATTAAAATGTGACATTTTATACCCACGAGATGAGCAAAGGTTGATAATATTGACAAAATCAAGGGTTGACAAGTGCTTAATTAACTCTTAAACACTGCTGACATTATCTCTTAAACACTGCTGACAATAGTACAAATTGATACAACTGCTTTAGAAAAATAATTTGGCAATACTTTTAAAGATGAACTTTTTAATATATTCTGTGATTAGCAATTATACCACCAGTTATATTCATTCAGAAACTTGCCCACATTCATCCCATGGTGGGTACAAAGATGGTCACAGCAGCATTTTTTGTTTTTTTTCTGTTTGGTTTTGGGGTGTTTTTTAATGATCAGTAAAAATTTTAATTCACCATTATAATGAGAATTCCAAGAAATATATGAAACATTTTGGTGTTGAAAAATTCTGGTCCAAACATAACACCCTCCCTTGTATTTCTGTCCCAGCATACAGAATACAGTAATAGTTCACAACTCTAAATTATGCAAAAGAGCTAATGTTCTTTTGCATTTTGTGCGCATCTAATAGACAGTCTTAATAGGAGAGGAGGAATTCCTTCCCTTCAGTCAAGATGCAATCATTCTACGATTTTTGCATTTCCTTGCTTTCCACTGAAAAAGATTTGCATCTTTTTGCATCTAATAGACAGTTCTAATAAAGAAGCTTTATCTGATAGCACTGCGCCATGTAAATATAAGGAGGAAACTAACAGGCTCACCAATCATGGAGCAAATTTTTTTCCACGGAAAGCAAGGAAATGCAAAATCATACAATAATTGCATCTTTACTGAAGATTTTTACTGAAGGGAAAAAATTCCTTCTCTCCTACAATTCCAGGAAGTTAGATGAAGACCTCTGATCCTATGAGGTATAAATATCTTCAAATGCTTGAGTACCTTTTTTTTTTTTTTTTTTAACCAGAGAGTTTTCCTCTGGATGAGCAGCATTGTTTTTAACAGCAAAAATCTACATCCAACTCAAATGACCACTGCCAGGAAAAAGAATAAATCATTTGCTTTATACTTATACAATCTATTATACAGCAGAAAGAATGAATGAACTCTAGCTATACACATCCAAAACAAAGTAATAGATTAAAAAATGAGAGTCACGGTAGATCACATACAGCATGTGATACCTTTTTAAAAAAAATAACACTTAACCCACCTCAAGGATGGAAAAACAGTTATAGAAAAAAAAAAGTCATAGAAAAAAAAATCCCAACA
The DNA here is from genome assembly GCA_004024625.1 of Mellivora capensis. Classification (NCBI taxonomy): domain Eukaryota; kingdom Metazoa; phylum Chordata; class Mammalia; order Carnivora; family Mustelidae; genus Mellivora; species Mellivora capensis. Next base: position 11,460 of record PISX010035055.1, read on the forward strand.
CACACCCAAAGTCTTTTGTGTCTCTAATCAGAATTATTGGAATCAACTGTGTGCAGAAAACCTAATGTAAGTAACTGTAATTCTCTTGGTTGGTTAAGCAAACCTTTAGTGTGAGCCAATTAGTGCACTGAAGGAAAAACTTTCTGAATAACACTGTCAGTCTCTTGCACTGTAACCTTTGCTTACCCAAGGTGAATACTTTAAATAGAGCTACCTTCAAAACCATATACAGACATTTTTTTTAAGATTTTATTTATTTATTTGACAGAGAGAGGGAGACCACAAGTAGGCAGAGAGGCAGGCAGAGAGAGAGAGGAGGAAGCAGGCTCCCTGCTGAGCAGAGAGCCCGAAGTGGGGCTCGATCCCAGGACCCTGAGATCATGACCTGAGCCGAAGGCAGAGGCTTTAACCCACTGAGCCACCCAGGTGCCCCCATATACAGACATTTTAACAATGTTTATTCTTCCAATCCAAGAACATGGAATGGTCTTCCATCTTTTTATGTCTTCTTCAATTTCTTTCATGAGTGTTCGGTAGTTCCTCAAGTACAGATCCTTTACCTCTTTGGTTAGGTTTATTCCCAGGTATCTTATGGTTCTTGGTGCTATAGTAAATGGAATCGATTCTCTAATTTCCCTTTCTATATTTTCATTGTTAGTGTATAAGAAAGCCACTGATTTCTGTACATTGACTTTGTATCCTGCCATGTTACTGATTTGCTGTATGAGTTCTAGTAGTTTGGGGGTGGTGTCTTTTGGGTTTTCCATATAAAGTATCATGTCATCTGCGAAGAGAGAGAGTTTGACTTCTTCCTTGCCAATTTGGATACCTTTTATGTCTCTTTGTTGTCTGACTGCTGTTGCTAGGACTTCTAATACTATGTTGAACAAGAGTGGTGAGAATGGGCATCCTTGTCATGTTCCTGATCTCAACGGGAAGGCTGTGAGCTTCTTCCCATTGAGGATGATGTTTGCTGTGGGTCTTTCATAGATAGATTTTATGAAGTTCAGGAATGTTCCCTCTATCCCTATACTTTGAAGTGTTTGAATCAGGAATGGATACTGGATTTTGTCAAATGCTTTTTCTGCATCAACTGAGAGGACCATGTGGTTCTTCTCTCTTCTCTTATTGATTTGTTCTATCACATTGATTGACTTGCGAATGTTGAACCAGCCTTGTAAGCCAGGGATAAATCCCACCTGGTCAGGGTGGATGATCTTTTTAATGTGCTGTTGGATCCTGTTTGCTAGGATCTTTTTGAGAATCTTAGCATCCATATTCATCAGTGATATTGGTTTGAAAAGGATGTGGAGAAAGGGGAACCCTCTTACACTGTTGGTGGGAATGCAAGTTGGTGCAGCTACTCTGGAGAACAGTGTGGAGATTCCTCAAGAAGTTAAAAATAGAGCTTCCCTATGACCCTGCAATTGCGCTACTGGGTATTTACCCCAAAGACACAGATGTGGTGAAAAGAAGTGCCATCTGTACCCCAATGTTTATAGCACCAATGGCCACGGTCGCCAAACTGTGGAAAGAACCAAGATGCCCTTCAACAGACGAATGGATAAGGAAGATGTGGTCCATATACACTATGGAGTATTATGCCTCCATCAGAAAGGATGAATACCCAACTTTTGTAGCAACATGGACAGGACTGGAAGAGATTATGCTGAGTGAGATAAGTCAAGCAGAGAGAGTCAATTATCATATGGTTTCACTTATTTGCCGAGCATAACAAATAACACGGAGGACATGGGGAGATGGAGAGGAGATGGGAGTTGAGGGAAATTGGGGGGGGTGGGGGAAGATGAACCATGAGAGACTATGGACTCTGAAAAACAACCTGAGAGTTTTGAAGGGGCAGGGGGGGG
>PISX010035056.1:0-13329 GCA_004024625.1 Mellivora capensis
TGAGCGGCGAAAAGCGCCCTCTGCTGGGTCTGGGGCGCAGCGCGCGCCCGGCCGCCCTCCCCGCGCTCGGGGTTTGGGAGGCGGGTCCTGGCCGGAGGTCCCGAGGCTTCTTCAGAGCAGAAGGGAATGTCCACCAAGGCACTGACCTCAGTCACGTGCCTCTTTCTCAGTCACGTGTCTCTTTCAATCGGGTCATTTAAACAACAAGGTCAACCATCAGGATCAGGGTGGTTTAAGAGTCTTGGGCTCCGGTTTCATGGGCCGGACTTAAAAAATCACGCTGACACCTGTGAAAATGTAAGGAAGACTTCCTTTGAGACTACTGCTCACCCAAGATCAGGAGCAAGACGAGGATGTCCACCCTCTCACTTTACTCGACAGGGTGTTGAAAGCCCTAGCAGAGCAATTAGGAAAGAAAAATAAATAAATAAAAGGCATCCAAATCAGAAAGGAAGAAGGAAATCTCTGTGTTGCAGATAACATGATCATATATTTGGAAAACCCAAAAGACACCACCAAAAACTATTAGAATAACTGAAGTCAGTAAAAAATATATACAAAAATCAGGTGCATTTCTATACAGAACAACAAACCATCAGAAGGAGAAATTAAGAAAAATAATCCCATATATATATATATAGAAGAATAAAATATCTAGGAATAAATTCAACCAAGGAGATGATGGATCTACACACTGAAAATTGGAAGACATTAATCAAAGGAATTAAAGAACACAGAAATAAATGCAAAATTGTTCCATGCTCATGGATTGGAAGAATTAATATTGTTAAAATATCCACAGAACACAAAGCAAGCTACAGAGTCAATGCAATTTCTATCAAAATTCCAATGGCATTTTTCAAAGAAATAGGAAAAAAACAATCTTAGGTGATCCGGCTGGCTTAGTTGGTGGAGCATGTGACTCTTGATCTTGGAGCTATGAGTTCAAGCCCATGTTGGGTGTGGAGATCACTTAAAAATAAAATCTTTAAAAATAAAAAAAAAGGAAAAAAATTCCTAAAATTTGTATGGAACCACAAAAGACTGTGAATAGTGTTGGGGAGGATGTGGAGAAAAGGGAACCCTTGTGCACTGTTGGTGGGAATGTAAATTGGTGCAGCCACTATGGAAAACAGTATGGAGGTTCCTCAAAAAAAAAAATTTTTTTTAAAGATTTATTTATTTATTTGACAGAGAGAGAGATCACAAGCAGGCAGAGAGGGAGGCAGAGAGAGAGGAGGAAGCAGGCTCCCTGCTGAGCAGAGAGCCGGATGCGGGGCTGGATCCCAGGACCCTGAGATCATCACCAGAGCCGAAGGCAGAGGCTTTAACCCACTGAGCCAACCAGGCGCCCCGTTTCCTCAAAAATTTAAAAACAGGGGTGCCTGGGTGGCTCAGTCAGGTAAGCGTCTGCCTTGGGCTCAGGTCATAATCCCAGGGTCCTGGCGTCGAGCCCCGCATTGGGCTCCCTGCTCAGCAGAGAGCCTGCTTCTCCCTTTCCCTCCGCCGCTCTGCCTGCTTGTTCTCTCTATCTCTCTGTCAAATAAATAAATAAAACCTTTAAAATAAAAAAATTAAAAACAGAACTGCCATAGGATTCAGCAATTCCACTTCTGGGTATTTATCCAAAGAAAAACACTCACTTAAAAAGACTTATGCACCCCATGTTCACTGAAGCATTATTTCCAACAGCAAAGACATGGAGACAACCTCAGTGTCCACTGGACAGACGGACAGATAAAGAAAATGCGGCGTATACCTACAATGGAATATTATTCAGTTTTATTTAAGAAAAAAAATGAAATCCTGCCATTCAAGATAAAGTGGATAGATCTTGAGGGCATTATGCTAAGTGACATAAGTCAGAGAAAGATAAATACGGTATGATCTCATTTATATGTGGAATCTAGAACAAAAACGAAAATACAAACAACCCATAGATACAGAGAAGAGACGAGTTTGCCAGGGGCAGGAGGTGGGTGGTGAGCAAAATAAATAAAGGTGGTCAAAAGACCCAAACTTCCAGTTGTAAGAGAAAAAGTTTCTAGGGACGTAATGTACAGCATGTTGACTATAGTTAACATGTGTTAACTATGTGCTGTGTTGTGAATGTATAGAATATATATATTATGGGTTATATATATATATAATATATATTATATAATATGTAAGAGTGACATATATATATATATATATACATATATGTATATATATATATATATAATCTGTTCTATTCTCTCATCCAACCCCAGGTCCCCCTTTCCCTGCCCGGTCCTATGAAAGCCAAGAACTGTGTTCAGAACCACAGGGGTCAAGGTTACTTCCACTGTCCTACTACATCAGTGACCCCCCCCCTTCCAGGAATAAGCTGGAGAGAGAAGGGGCTTGGGTAAATCTAGCTTCTCACAGGTGAAACAGGAGAAATCTAGCTTCTCACAGACAAACGTTGATGATGGTGATGTGTGTCCTGGGAACAGAGCAGAGATCGACATACCTCAGCAGGACAGAGGACCTGAGCTCCGTCTTCTCCATGTTCTCCACAGAAAGACAGCTCCTGCGCACTCAGTCTCTGTGTTTATTTCCTTCTGTAATTTCTCTTCAGAAATTTAGTTTTTAGGGGCGCCTGGGTGGCTCAGTGGGTTAAAGCCTCTGCTTTCAGCTCGGGTCATGGTCCCGGGGTCCTGGGATCGAGCCCCGCATCGGGCTCTCTGCTCCTCGGAGAGCCTGCTTCCTCCTCTCTCTCCCTGCCTGCCTCTCTTGCCTGCTTGTGATCTCTGTCTGTCAAATAAATAAATAAAATCTTTAAAAAAAAGTAAATTTAGTTTTTATTTATTCATTTATGTCATCTTGACACCCAGCGTAGGACTTGAACTCATGACCCCGAGATCAAGAGTCGCATGCTCTTCTAAGTTGGCCAGGTGCTGCTCTCTTCAGAAATTTAAAAGGAGGGGCCCCCCTCTGCCTGCCGCTCCCCCTACTTGTGCATTCTCTCACTCTCGTGCACTCTGTCTCTGACAAATCAATCAATAAAATCTTTAAAAATAAATAAATAAAGGGGCACCTGGCTGGCTCAGTGGGTTAAGCCTCTGCCTTCGGCTCAGGTCATGATCCCAGGGTCCTGGGATTGAGCCCCACATCGGGCTCTCTGCTCAGCGGGAAGCCTGCTTCCTCCTCTCTCTGCCTGCCTCTCTGCCTACTTGTGATCTCTCTCTCTGTCAAATAAATAAAATCTTTAAAAAAAAAAAAAAAGAAATTTAAAAGGGAAAAATCTGCTTCTCTATTTCAAGGGCTGACTTCAAAGTGTCCTTTGACAGTCTCCTCAAGGTCACTGGCCACCCTGCCTCAGTGGGCTGTCTGTGTCGTGCATGATGCCTCCCCCCGCCATCCACCTGGGGAGGTAATGTTTACGGAGTCCACCCCTGACTCGGGAAGGAAGCCCTCTTGCTAGGCTACTAGAAAAGAGTAAAGAAAAATAAATGCCAATAACGACGTTCTAATATAAGATGAGAGAAGCCCTAAAGCAGACTCATAAATACCAGAGAAAAAGTACAACTAAGATTCACATTTATTAATATTAAAGAAACCACAAAATTATAAGTCGGTTAATTTGTTCACATATTTCTTCGGTGAGGATTTTTGGTTAGTCACAGCAAAATAGTTCATTTCTCTGTTACAAAAAAATTATTTGCACCTAAAAAAAAACGTGCTCATGCTTTCCTCCTCTCCCTCCTGCTCTCAAAATTCCATTCTTTTTAAAATCCCATCTTTTCTTCTTCGTACTGGGAATTCCAGGCAGTGTATCTGGAAGTTACACACACATTACTCCAGATGGCTTCACGGAGGCTTTATCGAAAACAAAAACAAGCTCTATAAAATAACTTCCATACTCATGGACAACCCGATTCCAAAACCCGTGAGCAAAAGGTTGACAGGATTCAACAGCCACATAAAGACCGACAACAGGAATTTGTGTTAACATGTAAAAGGCACTTCAGAAAACGGTGATCTCATTTCCCATTCCTCCTAAAACACGATTCTTCGAGCTTTCTTAAACGCTCATCAATATTAACGTCAGGGATCCAGACGCGTAATCACTATAGTAACATTCAAAACAATTTCAGAGACAGTGTGATTTATTTCGAAAGTCCTCATTACCTAAAATCTACTTATCTTCTTATTTCTGAATCGGCCTCTAATACTTTTCCTGCATTCACTCGGAGCATGCGTGACTTCCAAAAGCTGAAAGTGGGGATTCATTTCCAGTTGAGGATGGCCGCAGGCTGGTCACCAAGGATGGCTCAGGGCGGTGCAGTCGCTGCTGTGGGTGAAATCCGATGTGGGGACTGATCCCAGGACCCTGAGATCATGACCTGAGCCGGACCCTGAAACCTGAATCAATGACAAGGACCTCTGATTATCTGGTTATTTCTCCTACAGGTCATAAATACCTCCAACACTCACAAAACGGTCCCTCGATGAGGATAAAATGCAGGACACATAAACTACGTCCTGCGCCAAATTACCTCCACGGGGAAAAAGCAGCCCATTAAGACTGAGAGGCCCACCCAGGTCTGGCAAGAGCCCAAAGCCCGGATCTCTCCCTCGGGGCACGAGGGGGGCCCAGAGGAAGAACGCTTCGAAAGCCGTTGGTCAAGATGCTGAAATATACGTATACGCCTGTATCCCGCACATCAATATCCACTCCAGCGATCTAACTTACAGAAAACACGTTATTGTAAAACGGCCCTGGGGGCACCTGGGTGGCTCCATCTGTTAACGGTCTGACTTCGGCTGGGGTTGTGATCTCGGGGTCCCGGGATCGAGCCCCACCACAGGCTCCCCACTCGACAGAAAGGCTGCCTGTGCCCCTCCCCCTGCCTGTGCGTGTGTGCTCGCTCTCTCAAGTGAATAAATAAAATCTTTAAAAAATAATAAAATAACATGATTCTGCATACAGAGATATATGCTATACTATTATTTGCAACAAAATTGGATATATTCCAAGTGTCAAATATTATGAAATGGTGTTTAGAACACGGTGTATATTTCTACATGTAAAGTTATGAAGCCATCCCATCAGAAATGACGTTTGAGAAGCCTGGAGGTCTACAAAAGTGTGTATGATACATGGTTCCGCGCATATGTACCATGCGATATACAGATGACACAGATCTGCATGTATATCACATGATACGCAATGTATATCTGACACAGTATGTATGATATATATATGTACACATTACATATTCACACAGATCATGGCTATATTAAGCAAACAAAAAAACCAACCAGAATACGGTCTTTAACAGTAACAATGGGTGATCTCTTCCCCCAACTTCACTGGTATTTTCTAAAGTCACCGTGAGGAACGTGTACTACATCTACAGTGGAACAGAAGAACTCCTACAGAATGAAAGTTTAAATGAGTAAGTGACCCCCGTGCAAATATTAACTGCTACCTTTGTACGGCTTTAACCAACCTGTCATATAGAGAATCCAGAACGTGGAAACCAGACTCGGCTCACAAGGGAGACAAGTAACATCACCTCGATTTTTAAAGCCCAGCAGCAATGCCGGCCAGAAAGGAAAGTTCTCCATGCTTCTAGGGGATGGGCCGCGGGGCAGGAGCCCTGGGTTTGGATGGGGGACTGCTGGGTAATAAGGCTGAGTTGCTCCAGGCCCAGTGGCCAACAGCATCTCAGCCACGTGCACCGTCTGGGCACTTAGGCATCCCTCGCCATGCCCACAGCTTGCACCTTGCTTAAGACCCATGTTGCCGGGGCACCTGGGTGGCTCAGTGGGTGGAGCCTCTGTCTCCAGCTTGGGTCATGATCTCAGGGTCCTGGGATCAATCCCCACATCAGGCTCTCTGCTCCACGGGGAGCCTGCTTCCCCCTCTCTCTCTGCCTGCCTCTCTGCCTACTAGTGATCTCTCTCTCTCTCTCTAATAAATAAAATCTTAACAAAAAAAAAAAAAAAGAAGACCCGTGTAGCCACCCCCCCGCCCCCCGCCTCTCACGGAACCTCCCAGCTCCAATCCATCCTGTGCGGGTGTGATCTAACTGACTTTATTAATCGGTTCATGAGTCACACAGCATCCCATCTAGCAAGGACAGGGGAGCTCCACTGAGCTAAACAAAAGTTTTTCAAGGCAGAGAAAAGACGTAAAAAGAAGAACGGACTTCATTACCAAGGAACGCACTGTTGAGGCAAGGCTGCCCTCTGGAGAACGGTCTGCTAGGCGGCTTCCTACTTTCTGACCAGAAAGCTCCATGTTGTCTGGTCAAAGGGTACATTCTAGGGGAACTGAAACTGCAGGCAGGTCAGGTAGGAAGTCTTGGTTTACTGGCTTGAAGTCTTAACTGAGTGAAGCCACTTTAGGGCTGTGGTCTTCCTGTTAGCAATTCCTCCCTCTGGACCAGACTCTCAGCCGAACAGAGCTGTGCTCAAAATTGAAGGCACTGGCATCAGTCTCGGCTCTTCTGTGTGGGGCTCAAAGCTGCTGATCCCTCTGTGCAGCATTCCCAGGTCATGCTGCTTCTGCTTTATCTCTGTGAAATTCACGGGTTACAGCTCAAGGTCTGCATCCCCTAAGTCTGTTCTCTGTTCCTTTTCTGCCATTTTAGTCTTAGGGAGATCGTGTGCTTGGTGGCTTGTGGTTGGGATCAGACATTTAAGGTTTTTAAAAGGATACGGGGGCGCCTGGGTGGCTCAGTCGTTTAAGCGCCTGCCTTCAGCTCAGGTCATGATCCTGGGGTCCTGGGATTGAGCCCCACATCAGGCGCCCTGCTCAGCAGGGACTCTGCTTCTCCCTCTCTCTCTGCTCCTCCCCCACTCCCCTCCCCCTCTTACTCTCAAATAAAAATCTAAAAAAAAAAAACAAAAGAAAGAAAGAAATAGAAAAAGGTTTTGAGAGGATACAAAGCAGTAGGAAGTTTATTATAATCACTATAAGCAGGATAATCCCCACTGTCTGGAATTCACTTTGAAGCCTTGGTGCCTGAGACCCAAACCAATCAAGTCAAATTGATCAAAGACAGACCCCACGGAAGGGGTCATCCTTTAGGCCAAGTGTCTTGCTCAGTGATCTTAGGTAAGTGAGTTTTAGTTCCCCCCAGAAGTGTCAATCCAGGTACAGCAGGTGGTGTTGGCCACAGCACAAATACCTTCTTGCTCAGCTCAAAGGTAATCAAGAGGGGTCCTATTATCAAGAACTACTCTGGCAGAGACTCTGCAGATCTTCCCTGGGCAGCTACTGCTTCAGTAGCAGACTGTGTAATCATTTTAAGAATTAAGAAATTAGCCCCATTTTTTTAGAGACAAAAAGTGTGGTTGTCTGTGTGCATGAACCCAGGGCGGGGTGAGGGGCAGAGGGAGAGAATCCCAAGCAGGCTCCACACTCAGCACAGAGCCGGACACAGGGCTCAATCTCACAACACTAAGATCATGACCAGAGCTGAAATCAAGAGTCGGATGCTTAACTCACCGAGCTCCCCAGGCACCCCGAAAATTAGCCTCATCGACATTTATTCCTAACTAGGGAAATAGGGACCTGTCAAAAGCAGTGAATCCTGAACTGTGAAGCCCCACTGGTAGGTCCCTTTTAACTCAACAAGGTAAACTTAGCCTTAGCAATGGCCTGCAACATAGAATGAGTGTGTTGCCTTTCCAAGCTAAGACCAGAATAAAGGAAAGGAAAAGAAGGAGAAGGATTTTGTGTTCAAAGTATGAAGTCTTGATCTTGGTCTTGGGTGGAAGCAGTCGACAGCAAGGTCCATGATTTCTCTTCCTCCTCAATTTAATTTCTAGGTCTTCATAGTCTGCATAGGACCAGGTGTCATGGAGAGCCCTTCTCCTGCTTTGTGATGTGTACCCAGAACTGAACACCTTCTAGATTTGCAGCAGTGTCCGTGGGCAGGAGCACCAGGAAACGTCTCTTTTGATGGGGCTAGAATGGCTGTCTTCCTCTGATGACATTTCCAGGATACCTAGTCACCAGGCTCTACCCTGTGACCGACAGGATCCTTCGAACTGGGATCTGGGAAGCGTCTTCAACCTCGTGACGATCAGAAGAAGGTTGTTTCGGGGCACCTGGGTGGCTCAGTGGGTTAATCCTCTGCCTTCGGCTCAGGTCATGATCTCAGAGTCCTGGGATCGAGCCCCATATCGGCCTCTCTGCTCAACAGGGAGTCTGCTTCCCCCTCCCAAGCCCCACCGCCTGCCTCTGCCTACTTGTGATCTTTGTCTGTCAAATAAATAAATAAAATCTTTATTAAAAAAAAAAAGAAGAAGAAGAAGGTTGTTTCATTCTCTGCTGCTAGAATTCTAAAAATTTTGCAAAGTTATTGTTAAGGCTCATATGGTCTGTCTAGTCACGTGGGTGCTTGATCACTGGAAATCATGGAAGGTAGACCCCAAGTGGGAAACACACTTTTTAACAGTTTCTTTGCTACTATGGGGGCATCAGCCTTGCAGTAGGGAAAGGCTTCAGCCCATCGGGAAAGTAGGCATAAAATCACAGGAACATACTGAGAACCGGTACTAACTGCCATTGAATGAATTCCAGGTGCAAGTGATCGAAGGGTCTAGGGAGAGGGAGGTCTGAGGTCTCTGATCATAAAAACGGTTTTATTTTGTTTTGTTTTGTCTCCGGATTATGGACCCGACACGTCTGCGTTGCTGGTAGCCTGTTCCTGCAATCTTATAAATGTCTCTTTGCCCGTGTCCGTACATAACTTGAGTCATCTTAAGTGTACTGTGGCGCATGAAAGAAGGCAAAACCTGAAAAATGGGGTTTGCCAGGAAGCCAGGGAGATCCAGGTGGCTTTCTTGGGGTACCTAAAACCCCGGCGGTTCATTTCGTTTACAGGATTTGTTCACCCACCTGCGTTCTTGTACATCAGGGGCAGACTGTGGCCACGGTGGGAGGACATCAATATGGCAAAGGCCTGGCAATGAGCAGCCTTTTTTTTTCTCAGAAGAATGGACTTAATCCACTTGCCACAATTTTACAACACAACAAAAAGAAGGCTTGGTATTACCCCTTATCTGACAATGTTTCTCGTGTAATTTGATATATCGAAAAAACCTCATGAGTTGAACAAATCTTTTGGAATGTTTGAGGTCAAAAAGAGTTAATAGACCAAAAGTGCAGGGAAAAAAAAAAACAAACCCACTTTGTCTTTTTAATAGAGAAACCCAAATTCTAATTTTCACCAGCTTACTTTTGACATTAAAACTTACTTTTAATTCTATTCATTTTAATCTTAGCCAGTTCGACCACACATTAAAATTCCTTTTCAAGGATTCTTTTCCACAAACCTTCTACAACTTTATTATTCCTTTTTAAAGATTTTATTTATTTACTTGAGAGAGAGAGAGAGAGAGAGTATGAGCAGGGGGGAGGTAGTGGGAGAGGGAGAAGCAGACAACCCACTGATCAGGGACCCCAAGGTGGGGCTCGATGCCAGGACCCTGGGATCATGACCTGAAGCGAAGGCAGACGCTTAACTGGCTGAGCCACGCAGGTGCCCCAAGTCAGGAATTTTCTGATGGGCACCAAGGAGATGGCCACTGGGGCCCTCTCCATCCCCCAAAGGAAGATGGTGTCATCGGCATGGTAAGACACCTCCTCTCTTTCCCTAAGGGAAGGCGATCCTGCCTGGAACAATCCTTTTCTTTTGCTGACAACCTTCTTGCCCACCCTTATTTCTAGAGAAACCTTGTACAACTCCTCAAAGCTCCCCACTGCTCGCTGGAGGGTTTGCTGCCAGATTCAGGAATTGCTAACTAGAGCCAGTTAGATCTTCAAATTTATTTGGTTGAATTTTGTGTTTTAACAGCTCCCAACAATGATGTATAGATTAACCACGAAAACTGTGAGACCTTAGCAGAGTCAGTCATTCTTCCGAGCTATTACTTTTTTCTTAGAAGGGGGTGCCTGGATGGCTCAGCCAGTTGGGCATCCAACTCCTGATCTTGGCTCAGATCTTGATCTCAGTGAGTTTAAACCCCACACGGGGCTCCACCTGGGTGTGTAGTCGACATATATACATATGTGTGTGTGTATGTGTGCGTGTGTGCGCGCGTGTGTGCGTGCATGCGTGTGTGTGTGTGAAGCATATATATAAATTGTAAGAGATAGCAAATACTTACTTGCTAGTAAACTCAAGTAGAATAAAAGTTTTACATTTCATATTGATAACTCTAAAGATGTGTCTATTTTAACCAACAAACTTTTCTAAGATTTTATATATTTATTTGAAAGAGAATGAGAGAGAGAGAGAGCACCCGCACAAGCTGGGGAAGGGAGAGAGGGAGAGGGAGAAGCAGAATCCCTACTCGACACCAGATTCAATCCAGGACTCCGGGATCAAGACCTAAGAAGGCAGATGCTTAACTGACTGAGCCACCCAGACGCCCTAAATCAACAAATTTAAATTAGCTTTAACACAAAACATTTTCTCAGATCTCATGAAGCTGGAAAACATTTGGGTTAATTTCTATCTTTTCCAGAGTTCTAGAATGTCCAAGCCTTACAAATACTTGTCTTCCAGGGCACCAGGGTGGCTCAGTGGGTTAAGCCTCTGCCTTCGGCTCAGGTCATGATCCCAGGGTCCTGGGATCGAGCCCCACATTGGGCTCTCTGCTCAGCAGGGAGCCTGCTTCCCCCACTCTTTCTGCCTGTCTCTCTGCCTATAAATAAATAAAATCTTAAAAAAGAAATTAGAAAAAAAAATTTAAAAAAAAAAAACACAAATGCTTATCTTTCAACCAACTAAACAGAGCTCTTTCACAAATTACTTTTAGCAATACCATCCAGAGGGAGAAAAATGCCTCACACTTCTAACAAACACATAAACACACAGATGTAAAAAGCTACTCATATTGCTGGAGAAGATTTTGAAGACTTGTATTTGTCTCTGGAATGAAGGAGACTTGCTGGCGGCTGGGCACAAATGCCGTTACAGTAGTTCATATTTTTAAAATCCTCTTTTCCTTTTTCTTTTTTTCCCTTAGTCTCAGATACTGGATTGTGAGCTGTGTTTAAACTTCAAAGACATGATAAGATGTACAACTGAGGGACACAGAAAGAATGGAAGCTCCTCCAAGAAGGACTTTGGAGAGAGATAAGGGAAGTTTGGGGGTTGGTAAAGGAACAAGTGAGTTGTGCGTTGCCTTTAGAGCTGACTTTTGTTTTGCAAAAGATCTGTCAGATAAGGACAGTAGTTCTACATTCTTTAAAAAATTTAGATTATGGGTTGATCCACCCATCCAAAGGCATTATCCTCGATTTGCTTCTTTCCCTCATGCTTATATGGTTCAAATTTTAAATGTTTCTCTTTTTTTTTTAAGATTTTATTTATTTATTTTATTTTAGAGACAGAATGCATGAGCAGGGGCGGGGAGGCAGGCCATTGTGGAGACACAGAGGGAAAGAGAATTTCAAGTAGACTCTGAGCTCCGCACAGAGACTGTAGAGCCTCCATTCCAGGACCCAGAGATCGTGACCTGAGCCAAAATTAACAGTCAGATGCTCAACCAACTGAGCCACCCAGGCACCCCCGATTTTAAATATTTTTGGCAATACTGAATAACCTCCCCTTGGGCATAAGACAGGTCCTCAACAAGGGTGCAAAGGATATTAGCGTCCTTACGACCCGAAGACAGCCAGAAGAATGAACCAATAACCTGCAAGTTCCAGGCAGGCAGAAAGCCAAGCCCAGTTATGCAAAATGAGACAAAGCAAAGGCAACAGCTCCCTCTGGGAAAGAAAGGATCCGAAAATAATGCATTTGGATTTGGGAAGGAAGGGACAACGTGGATTTCTATTTTTCTCTCTCAACTGGGCACTACAGCCAGAGATTTGCAAGAGCTGATTCTGGTAAGAATGTTTACCCTTTGCTGATTCCCACCAGTTTTCCTAGGAGCCACTCTGCAATGGTGACTATAAAAATCATGGCTAATATTGACTGAGCATTTTCTATGTTGGTTGTAGCGGCTGTTCTTAGGTAACAGGCTTGAGCTATGGAAGCTTGGGCAAGACAAAAGGACCCTCAGTGACCAGAGAGCTGAATGCAAACAGGCTCATTAATCCATAGGCCCTACCTAATCAATGGGCTACTTACAACCAGGTATAGTTCTAGTATTACCAAAATTGGGAAAATCCCCCAAGTCCCCATAAGCCCCTCACTCTGCCCTATAACTCTAGCCCCTCACCACAGCCTCCCAGCAGACAGTCTCTTTTCTCTGTGCTGCCCGCTGCTCCCCAGCAGTGTATTCAATAAACTACCTCCTTTGCTCTGCCCTGGGTGAATTCTTTCTCTGCCCATGCTTCCTGCCCCCACCCAATCAGGACACCTCACATTTCAGTGGCAATGAGGCAACTTTATATAAATTAATCCTCAAAATAACTACGATGACTGTTTTGCTGAGTACTGCCGTATTTCTACTTTGCAGATAAGGGTACTAGGCTGAGAGGTTAAATAACTCAACCAAGTTGGGAAAAGGATCTGCTAGAATTGTGAACCCATGTCCCTGGTCTGGATCTGGGCAGTCTGAACCGGTATCCCATGTTGTCCTCAAGGCTGCTCAAGCAAGAAGGTGAAGAAAGAAAGTCAGGCCAGGATTAGAAAGGGCAGTCAAGAATTTGAAATGAGGTGACTTTCAGAACTGGGTTATAGATTTTATGAAAAGAGTTGCTTAAGGGGCGCCTGGGTGGCTCAGTGGTTAAGCGTCCGCCTTTAGCTCAAGTCACAATCCCAAGGTCCTAGGATCGGGCCCCGCAATGGGCTCCCTACTCAGTGGGAAGCCTGCTTCTTCTTCTCCCACTCCCCCTGCTTGTGTTCCCTCTCTCAATGCGTCTCTCTCTGCCAAATAAATAAATAAAATCTTTAAAAAAAAAAAGAAAGAAAGAAAGAAAGAAAAGAGTTGCTTAAAAACCTTAGTTGGAAGTCTTCCAAATGATTTTATTTCTATAATTTGGGGGGTGGGCATTATGCTCCAGGTGTCAGGTTGCATTTGGCTGATGAAATCAGGTAAGAGCACAATTTTCTACCCTATGATTCAGAATCCAGGCACTCTGATGCACTAATATTTTTAAAACTTTAAATCACATTTTTAAAAACAAATTTTATAAAAAGTATTTAAAGTTTTTCTCAAGTTGATTTTGCATAACTTACACATTTCCCCTCACTTTTGTATCAGAGAGAAAAAAATCAACCTAGAACTTGAGACCTGCTCCCCTTCATTTCCTTATTCCTTCATGAGCTGAGAACATCTCCCTGTCTTTTGCTGGGGCCCCTGCATCAGCATTTTATAACCGAACGG
>PISX010035057.1:0-13333 GCA_004024625.1 Mellivora capensis
TGGCTGTAGTGCTGACTGGGATTTCCCCAGGAGAGTGTGTCCCACAACCCTCACCCCAGGACGAGCACCTGGCATTTCTGGCTCCTCAGGAGACAGAGGCCAGAGATGAGATGTCTGGGAGATGGGGGTTGGGGGAGCAGCAATAGGGAATCCTGGTGAGGTTAGGGCTAGGGGAGACCCCAGCTTGATCTCCTCAGTTGGATCTGGGGCACAGATCAGAGTGGAACGGGGGCCACCCAGCACCACAGCTGAGACAAGGGCCACCTCCGGCCCACCCCTGAGCGAGGTGACCCCTTGATGGAGAAGCGGGGGTGGCGGGCGGGCGCCACCTACCCGGCACTGTGACGGTGAGAGTGGTGTCTTCGAGAAACCTCTCTGTCCAGTACACGGAAGGCCTGGAACACACCAAGGAGTGGCTCAGGGTCAAGGAAGCTGGGGCGCAGGCTTCCTGTGCCCTGCTCTGAAACAGAGCTCAGGGCACCTCGCAAACACAGACGTACTCAGGAGGGAGACAGTGAGGCGGGGGCAGGGTAGCTGAGGAAGGAGGAAGGAGAGACATGTTGAGAGAACGTGGAGGGGGTAGGTCAGAGAGGCATGTGGGGAAACGTAGACGATTTTGAGCAGGGCTGAGGTTCAGAGAAGGGGGAGCTGGGAAAAAAAGGCACAGCTGAGAGCAGGACCAGGGTCCTATCACGGGAGCAGACCCACTTCCCAGCTGGGTGGGCCGATGGCCAGAGCACCGGGTGGAGCTGGGAATGCGCCTCAAGGTGAGGAGGTCCCCTCAGACGGCCCTTTCTCCCAGTCCTTGGCCCTGCTGAGGAGGAGGGATCCCCTGGGGCGTGCCCCCACCGTGGCAGGAGATGGTGGGGCCCCCGGGACTTACCAGTAGACACAGAACTGCAAGTTCCTCTTGCACGGGGACACCCAGGCATAGCCCTTACAGCAGCACCCCGTCCTGCGACGAGACAGGCCCGAGCCCCTGACTTTGCTCTATGGCCCCATTTGCTCAAAGGCCTCACTGTCTTTCACCGGCACCCAGAAGCCACCCCAGGCCCCTGGAACCCTGACTTCTCGCCTCCCTCTGTAGCTGTCCCCAGCTCATAGTGTGGGTGACAGATGGGACAAGGGAGCCAAGCAGTGGCGGGGGAGGGGGACACGGACAGACCCCCAGGGGCGGCCCTCCTCCCCGTGGGCCCCACCCCGGCCTCCAGCCACGCCACCCACAGGCCTCACCTGTCTTTCAAGACTTGCCAGTTGGTCTTGGGCTTCGCCAGCTCCAAGAGCCTCCTCTTCCTCCCTCCGACGGAGGAGATGCCGGGGAACCTCTGCGAGATGGACAGCCGGCTTTGGGAGAGGGGGGTGGTGAGCGGGTCAGGGTCCTGCCCAGTGAGAAGGGGCCTCTCAGGGGCGCCGTCTGGCATGGCGGGCCCCGAGTGGAAGTCCCAGCTCCGAACCAGATGGTCACCACTGTGTGGCCTCTGCAAAGACGGGGAGACCTGCCCCCACACACCAGGTACTGCAGACGGCTAAAGCAGACTCAATCTCACGAGCAGGTGTTAAGTGCCAACTGTGTGCCAGAGCCTGGGGTTGAGACACCTGCTGGCTCCCTGGCGGGTTCCCTCCGCCGCCGCTGCCCAGGCCCCTCTCGCTGGCCAGTGCTCCTTACCCCACAGCAGACGGTGCTGGCCACCACCCACTACACTGACCATGCGTGTGTGTGTGTGTGCGTGCGCGTGAGACACAGGCTCCATGGGGTGGGGGGTCCTCTGCAGTGTGGGGGGAGGGGCCAAGGGGGAAGGCTCTTCCGCGGAAACTAACCAAGTGAACCCGGAGGGTGGACCCCGTGTGGGGTGGGCGGGACAGACGCGGTTCCAGCGGAGGAACCCAGGTCAGGGGCCCGCAGGGGAGTGAGAGCACCTGCTTCCCCAGGACTCCTCGGTTACCTCCAGGCCCATCGACCATCACCGGTTACCTCCAGGCCCGGGGCCTGTCGGCCAGGCCGCCTCAGACACTTGGGGGAATCTGAGGGACTTAGGATGGTTTTGGATTTGAGTTTCTCCCCATTTCTCTTTCTCTCTGACTGAGGGCCTCCGGTCCTGACTTCGCAGCTCTGGCATCCGAACCCTGCCTGCCCAGCTCCCCAAATCGGTGCTTTTGGAAGGTTTCCAGTCCTGACCCCCAAGCCCTGGACGGAGCTGTATTTGCCCACTTCTGCCTTAGAGGCCAGCGAGGGGCTTCCCTCTCCTCCTGCACAGCTCATACTCGTGGCACCCCAGTCCCTCACAAGGACACACAGGGCCACACACACACCCCCGGGGCCATGCTGGGATCGCTGCTCTCCCCCCACCGCCCCCGCCCCAGCTGGGCAGACCCACCTCATCTCAGAGACACCCTCGTCCACGTCCTTCTCCGGACCCCCGTCCAGCTGCACAAGGGCCACATCCGGCTGGGGGCTAGGGACTTCTACCCCAGTCACCTCCTCTGGGAGAGCCTCCTCTTCCTGGTCTTCAAATCTCAGCTTCCCGGCGTCTGTGGCCCTTCGGCTCCCGGACACCGTGTCCTGGGTGCCCGTGCCCAGGACACCATTGTCCTGTGCCCTGTGTGGGCTGCCTTCGGCCTCCGAGCTGAGGTGGTGGAGAAGTGAACTTTGCCTCTGGTCCCCCATGCACTGGGCCCTCTTCCGCCCTCCAGCCTTGCTCCCCAAACACCCAAGTGTGTCGGTGGTCACCCGGCGACAGGAGAATGGCCGCCCGCATTCCACCGCCTACATTCCACTCCCAGCGTGGCCACACGTGCCATCACTCGGACAATATGGCAGGACCTCTCGGGGGCCACTCACCCACCAGACCCGTGCCCCTTGCTCTGTCTTTTCCTGGCTAATCCAGGACCAGTACCCAATGCCATCCCACACTTGTTCTTAGTAAGACCCCGTTAGTGCCCAGGTCAGGGAGCTAGTGCTGGCAACCGGACCTTCCCAGCATTGGGTTAGGAGTGAGGCCTGAGGGGGAAGCTGCAGGGGGCTTCTAGCAACGGCTTCCTCGCCCCCAAAGGACCCATGAGGAAGGGCGGCCACCTCTTCCTCCTGGCTGTTCTGGGGACTGTCTGTAACGTCCAGAGCACAGGCAGCCTCCCTCTGGCCATGAGACCACCTGGGAGCCTGAGGACAGTTAGCTGCTGCGTCTGATGGTGTGGCTGAGCCCCCGAACTTGGCAGCCGGGGAGCCTGCTGTGTGTCTGGGCTCCCTGTCACTGGACAGTGGGTTCTCTCAGCTCCGAGCTGTAGCTGGGCTTCCTGGGCCTCCAGCCAAAAGCACCCAGACAGGTGCGCGGTCTTCTAGCTCCTTTCGAGAAACAATCTCACCGACGGCTGGTGTTCAAAACAGGCTTTCTTACCTTGTCAGAGCAAAGCCATAATCGAAGTGTCCTCACGGACCCCAACACACAGCCCAGGCTCCAGCTTTGGAAAAGTCGCCGCAGGCCATCAGAGCGGCAGCCTTGTGGCCTCTACCAGGCCACGGTCCTGCCTATCGTGACTTTCCCCTTCTCTGCTTGGCTGTTTCCTGCTCATTGTTTAAGACCTACCCTGGCCCAGCTCTGCCCCCCAGGTCCTGCTCTGTTCCCATAGCCCAGGCTGGTCATCCCCAGGGCCTGAGGGAAACCTCCCTGTGCAAAGTCCTTTCCAGTTCTCCGTCCTGCCTCCCTAATGCTTTGCTCCACCATCACCACTGTCAGGAAAGGGAGAGAAGGGAGTCTCTTGGATGAGCCCAAAAGAAAAGCTTTTGAGGGCATCTGGTTCAATCTGGGAGACCCAAATCTCCTTTAGTGGCCTGAAGTGTCCCACACCCTCCCCCTGCACTCGGCGATTCATTTTTCCCTCTTAGTTAGATCCAACCAAGATCCACGGGCCCATTTCACTAAAAGATAAAGCCAAGGCACCTGCCATCGTTGCTGAGTCCTACCGGCGATCTCTGTCCCAACGTGAGTCCCTTTGAGGGAGGCGGCTGTGGGATGGGCTAACTAGGCGAGGGGGATTCAAGGTGCCAACGCCCAGTCAAAAGGAAGTCACAGAGATGAAAAGTGCAGCGTGGGGCATATGACGATATCGCCCACCATTGTCCCGGCGGCGGATGGATGGTGGGGTCACTGGGCTGTACACCTGAAGCCACCACCACACGGAGTGTCGACTGCACCGCAGTAAGAAAAGTTATTCTTCGGGTGCACTTCCTGCTAGAGACGGCGCGCCGCGCCTGCTTGGCATGAGGTCGAGCCTGAATCTGCCGCATCCACGAGCCCCACCAAAGCCAGGCGTTGCCTTGAGCTCGTGGGAGGAGCGGGGGCTCCCGAGCCAGGCCTTACACAGAGGGGCCAGAGCTGCACGCGCCTGGGAGGGCGGGCTGGAAGGTCCATTTCTGCAGGTTCACAGGTGAGGAGCTGGAACCAGAGGGGGACCACCATCCGGAATGGGCAACAGGGGACCAGAACTGGCGGGGCGTGTGCGGAGTCCGATGGGGAAGACAGCCGGTGGTAGGAAGGAGGCACATCTCCCTGCCCGTGCCAGGACCTGGGATACACACAGAGCAGAAAGCAGACTGGATCACTCTTAGCTGCCTTTCCTGGTGCCGCAGAGCAAACGTCAGAAAACTTCGAGGCTTGGCGACAGTCATTCGTGATCTGTCGGTTCTGTGAGTCCACAAGTCCACAAGGGGTTCCGCGGGGCTCGGATCAAGACGTGGGCACGGCCCGGTCCCTCCGGACGTGGCAAGGGAGGCTCCGTCCCGGCAGAACTCAGCTCCTTGTGGGGCCCCGGGGTCCCCACCTCCCGCGGCTGTCGGCTGAGGGCTGGGCCCGCTTCCCAGGCCTGCGCCCGTGGCCCTTCCTCCGTCTCTAGCGGGCGGTGCGGGCCGGCCCCGTCCCGCCTCTTCTCGCGTCTCTGGTCTCAGCCGGGGGAGGGCCCCAGTCCCCCAGAGCCGCAGGCTTCGGCGAGGCCCACCCGGTACTCCAGGGGCTGCCCCTTCACCACACCGGCAGGGTCCTTGGCCGCACGTCCCCGGCTCCCGCGACGCGTGCGGGGCTCTCCTCCCGGCCGGGCCCACCTCCCGCGCAAAGTCCCCCTGAAGGCCCGCGGGATCCGAACGCCCGTCAACGAGGGAGGCCGAGGGGAAAACAGCAGAAAGACCCGAAGAGGCGCGGCAGCGCGGCTCGGAGCCCGACCGCGCCCCAGCGCGGGGCACGGGGTCACCGCCCTCGTCGCGGGGCACGGGGTCACCGCCCTCGTCGCGGGGCACGGGGTCACCGCCCTCGTCGCGGGGCACGGGGTCACCGCCCTCGTCGCGGGACGCGCGGACGCCCCCGGCCGCGCACACCGACCGCGGGGCGGAGGCGGGGCGGGAGGGGCCGGAGGAGGGAAGGGCCCGGGCGCGCGTCCGCGGGCGCGGCGGGGCCGGAGGGCGTCCTCCGCCCGGCCGACTCCCGAGTCACTGCGGCGCGGCGGGGCCCACACACCCGCCGCCTTCGAGACCGGGAGGCGGGGCTGCGGCGAGCCGATCCAGCCGGCGCGGGCGGCGGCCGCAGTGACGCGCGGCGGCCACCAGAGGTCGCCCCGCTCGAGCGCGCCGGGGGCCCTCCCCGCCCCCGGCGCCCGAGGCCCCGCCCCCGGCGCCCGAGGCCCCGCCCCCGGCGCCCGAGGCCCCGCCCCCTGCCTTCCCGGGGGACCGGTGCTCCGGGAGGCGAAGTGGCGGCCCCAGTCCGCGCGGGGCTCGAACGCCTCGGGACGGGCCTCCAGCTGGAACCGCGTCTGCAAGATCCCGCGGCGGTGGGAAGTGCCCTGGACCAAAGACGACGGGGAGCGGGGGCGCCCCACGGGAGACCAGCCCCGGCCGCGCTCTTCCCTCACCCCTGCCGCAAGGAGAGTTCCCAGAGCAGGAACAGACGGGGGTCGTCAAGGGCCCGGGGAGTGGGACACGGCCCAGGGCTGGGTGACACCAAGTCAGGTGACGAGAAGGCCCTCCCCTTGTCCTTCTGGGCACCCCGAGAGGGGCAGCTCAGCTTGCAGCTACCGGGGTGGGCCTCCCCCGTTTCAACCAAGAGACGGCAGGTCCCCGTGTGGGCCGGGCTGGGACCCCCGGACTCTAAGGAACTTGTTGTTGTTGTTGTTGTTGTTGTTGTTGTTGTTTTAGATTTTATTTATTTGACAGAGATCACAAGTAGGCAGAGAGGCGGGCGGGGGGGGGGGGGCGGGGAGCAGGCTCCCTGCCGAGCAGAGAGCCCCACGCCAGGACCCTGAGATCAGGACCTGAGCCGAAGGCAGAGGCTTTCACCCCCGAGCCCCCCAGGCGCCCCAAAACTCGTTTTGTTCTTAGCGCTGTCGGTTTACACACCTTGTCTCTGGTTTGGTTTCGTGATTGTTTCAAAATAATTGCAAACAGCCACCATGACCCTTTACCCCAGAATGTTCAGGGTGTTTCTAATGTCCCCTTACGTGAGCTCAGCGTGGTTGTCAAAATCAGGGTAAAAATAGCATCGATAAAATGCTGTTATCTAGTCAAGAATTCTTTTTTTCTTTTTTTTTCTTTTTTCAGATTTTATTTATTTGACAGAGAGACAGAGAGGGAGAGAGCACAAGCAGGGGGAGGAGCAGAGGCAGAGGGAGAAGCAGGCTCCCCGCAGGACCAGGGAGCCCAACACGGGGCTCCATCCCAGGACCCCGGAATCACGACCTGAGCCAGAGGCACACGTTCAGCTGACTGAGATCCCCAGGCATCCCTGGTCAAAAATTCTCACTCATGCATCACACGTTGTCCCAATCACGTCCTTCCCGCTGCTCCCACCGCCCCAGCTCCAAGGTCCGTACAAGTGAGGGGTCACACATATGAGCCTCTTCAGTACCCTCTGCTCTGGGACAGTTCCTCATCCTCTAGTTCACCAACTACGGAATTTTGAAGAGTTTTCTCCACTTTTCTTATAGAGGCTCATTCAGTCTGGATCTCTCTACTGTTTTCTCAGGATCAGTGAAAGGATGTGCATAAAATGAGGAGACACGATGCATATCAGTGCATTCTGGCAGGAGTCCCTCAGCGGGCGCTGCCCAGAGACTACAGTGTCCACATACATCATCCCTGCTAGGGCTCGCCCCCGTCCTTCGACCCCGGGGGTCTGTCCAGTTTTCTCCAAAGGAAAGTGCCCTGTTTTTCCCTTGAAATTACAGATACTCTTCAGAGAGATAATTTAAGACGATGCAAATCCTGTTTCCTCTCATCAGGCTTGCCTCCACGACTCATCACCTCTTTCTTTTTAGGGAAAGCTGAGCTGGTTCCCCATTCCCAGGCATGATACACCCTTTTTCTGTACAAGTTTACTAGGTAACTAGTAACTAGTAACTAGATAACTAGGTTGCAAGTAACTAGGTAACATAAATGGATCCACGCCTGACTTAAGCATATCATGACATAAGAGTGCAAATGAGTGGGCCCAGGTGGTGGCTGGGGCTCGAGACTGATGGGGACACATGGGCCCTGTGGTTGCATCCAGCTGACAAGCCAGGCCCCACTCCCAGAAGTCCTCCTGCTCAGCGGCAACGGCCCTCCTGACTGCGGGCTCCGCCATGGACTGGGTTTGGAGATCTGTGAGCCACCGAACACGAGCTCTAGGAGAGTGATGTGTGGCCCCTGGGGTCCTCCGCTCCGTAATCCCGTCGCCTGGTGGTGTGGGATGAGTCCCCAGCAGCAGCGACAAGTTGCTGCAAAGAGAGGCTTCAAAACAACACACATCTATTCTCTTACGGTGCTGGGGCCAGAAGTTAACTGGGTCTCACCGGGCTAACGGCAAGGTGTGGGACGGCTCCAGGGGAGAACCTGTTCCCACAGCTCCAAGATGCCATGCAGGGGACGGGTGACACCTTAAAGATCAGCCACATCAGGGAGCTTCCACGACCATGCTGCTGTCGGGGGTTGGGGCAGAAGCCACCACATGGAAGCTGAGGCTTCCACCCGGGGTTCCCGCTGGGGGGAGTGAGAGGGCGGGGCTTCTGGGGGGGGCATAGATTGTTCCCTCCAGCGCTGAGCTGGGGCGCCGATGACCCCCACTAGTCAGCACCCAGATCACCAGCTCTGGGCTGGGCAAGGGAACCTCAGCAACACTAAGATCCTAGTTCCTTCTGTGCGTGGCAAGATTGTATTTTGTTATAATAATTAAACTTGCCCCCCCCCAGCCATATTTTGCAAAACTGTGTGACTATGGGAAAACAATTACCCAGAGGACCCAGTTCCCCACCCGCCCTCCACCCACGCCCTTCGTCACCTGGGGTTCTGCCGCCAGAGCAGAGCATGATTCTCTGCCCCACACGTGGCCTTGACAAAGAGACCATGGAGAGGTGGCTGCCCCTGTTCCAAGCCTCGCGCGTCTCCTCTAGCCGTGGCCACGAACCCACGCCTGGGTGAGCCTGCTGGAGGATGAGGGACATGGGGGCACAGCGGGGCAGGGTGGCTGGGGGACCTCGGACAATGCGTGGGGAGCCCAGGCAGCACCCATCCCTCCAGCAGCTGGTGCCCGCTGCTGACTGCAGCTTCCCAGCTGTGCGGCTTTTGTCCTCACAGCGGTTTGAGGGCTGCAGGGCCCCTCCTTCTTCGGGGCAGTTGGACTACACGGGGCCCATCACATCACGGAAAGGGTGCCCCAGGGGAGCAGGCAGGCTTCTGAATACCAGGACTCTTCCCCTCTGAACCTCAGAGCACTGTGCTGTCCCTGCAAAGACGCAAGGGACAGAAGTACAGGATGAACAAAGCTTCCTGACCCCACCCGCAGTACGACTCAAGGGAGGCCTCCCAAAATGGGAGGGTTAAGTCCACACAGGGGTCCTGGGACGGCTAGCCCATGAGCCCTCCCCACCTGCCCTCCACCCAGGGGATGCAGGGCACAGAAGGGCCCCACGAGGTCTGCAGGGTCTGGGAGTGCGGTAGACCCAGACTTGCTTGACCCAGCAGGCCTGGAGGAGAGGCTTTTGCTGCATGTGTTACTAAGATGTAACAGGGTTCCCCGTGTCAGCACTGCGGACATCTGGGTCATTCTCTGGGGGGCGTTCTGGGCACTGTGGGGGGCTGCCAGGAGCTCCCCAGTCGTGACAGACACAGACGTCCCCAGACATAATCCCGTGTCCCTGGGGAAGGACAGCCCCCCAGTGAGGACTAGCCTGCGGGTGAGGCCTGGGGTGGTGTGCACGGCGGGTAGGACAGTGGAGAGACGTGCACGCCCTCTGCTCTCATCTGAAATAGAAAAACACCCTTCACTCGTGTTTGAGAAGCTTTGCCCTGAAGAGGCTTGTCCTGGGTCTGATTCTCTGACACTGGTGAGGACAGTCTCTTGCTGCCACCGAGACAAGGTCGCTCCAGGGCCGCAGCAAAGACCCAGGAGGTCCCTCACATTCTCTCACAAGTCAGGGTCCGTGCACTGCAGCCCGCTGCAGCCCAAGAAAGAGGGGGAAGGAGAGGCTGTGCCCTTGCTCTGGGGTCTGCGGTTTACTCCTCAGGGTGGGGCAGCAAGTGGGACAACCGGTGACCTCCCACAGGGGCAGGTGGGACAGCAAGTGCCATCCCATGGGGGCAGATGGAACGGCAGATGGGACAGCAGGTGACTGATCATGGAGGCGGGTGGGAAAGCAGGTCCCCTCCTGCGGGGGCAGGTGGGACAGCAGGTGGCACAGGACAGCAGATGCCCCTCCTGCCCCTCCACCCTCTCTCCCTGCCTCCTCCCGACTTCCCTCCGCACTCCTGCACTCTGACTGGCTCTGCAGCAATGGGATTCCTTTCTATCTGGCCTGTGAAGCCAAAACTGTATAAGATTCCCCTGAGTTCCTGCTTGGGGGTGAGGAGAGTCCCGTTGAGGGAACACACGTCCACTCGCTGCGGGGCTCCACTGAAGACAGGAATCGGGTGGTTTCCAGGGCTCAGCCACCCTTGCTCACGTCCCATTGGCTGGAATGCAGTCACATGGCCACGCCTGGTTGCAAAGGACGCTCCGAAATGCAGTCTTTTTAAGACACCCGCAGCGATAAACTGGGGTTCTCTTTCAAGGGCATTTAAGGGCATTCTCCTCCGTAAATGCCTTCAGCGGTCAGCAACAGAAAATGCTGCCTCAAATGGGCATAAGCAATGAGGCACATATTGTCTCTCCTGCCCCCCCAGGGCCTCCTGGATGCCCCCCAGCAGGTCTCCCGACTTAGAACCTGCTAGACTCCACTCTGCTCTGCTGCTCCGTGGTTCTCTTGGTTCCGCTCCTTTCTGCGCTGCTTCCTCAGATGGGCACCAATATGGCTGTGGCTATTCCGGACGTCTCATCACGAAGCTGCCACAGCCACAGACATGGTCAAAGAGGGCTCGAGACCTTTCTGTGGTCAGCAGGACAGCCTCAGAGATGTTCCCATCCAAGTCCCCAGAACCTGGAATATGTTACATGGCATGGTGAGGGGTTAAGGTTATAAATGGAATTAGGCTTGCTACTCAGCTGCCCTAGAGGTGGGGAGATTATCCTGGATTATCTGCACGGGCTCAATGTAATCAGACGGGTCTCGGTAAGCAGAAGCAGGAGGCAGAAGAGAGAGCAGGAGAGTGGGCGCGTGAGGACTCAGCCCACACTGCTGGAGGAAGACAGCGGCTTCTAGAGGCTGCGCTCGTGTGTGCGCACGCACACACACACACACACACACACACACAACAGTCCCATCTCGTTGGCTGGAAGGGGGTTACGTGTCCATTCATAACCCAATCCCCAGCACACAGGTGAGACTCCGGTGGGGCACTCTACCAGCACCTGGATGGAGTGGGCTTCCCTGAGTCACACAGTGGGGAGTGGACACCCAAAGTCTTCAGGCTCTGTCCACAAGGAGGAGACTGGCAGGGCGCTGGCGGCCAGCAGGGTCCGCCCCAGGGGCATGAGAGGCCGGACCAGGAGGAGGCAGCACGTAGCGTAGCGAGTGCACGTGCACGGAGCAGTCATGGAAAACCTGGAGGGCAGGGGACAGCTCAGAGGTGCCCTACATGGAATGATCATGACAGAAGACGATACACCCACCGCCTTGCCTGGCAATACCTTGGCTAATATGTAACCCTAACCCTCAGGAACTTAGACTCTACTTGTCCTAGGTTGGATTGGGTCTCCCCAGAAAGACACGTTCAAATCCCAACACCCCCTCCACACCAGGGAGTTGAGAATACCAGGAGGAACGTCACTCTGCGGGTTCCTGAAGTCTCCATGAACCCTGACCCTGGGGCAAGGAGCATCTCCAGGCGCAGTGGGGGTTGCCCTCCTGCCCCCTCCGGGCCCTCATCTCCCAGCCAGGCTGCTCCCCAGGAGGCACAGCCTGGGCTCCTCGGTGCCACCACCTGTGGACCAGGCTGCCAGCATCTGTTGCCGTAGTAACCAGCTCAGCTACCAAGCACCCCTCACCCCCCGGCCATGGGACACCTTTGGAGCAGCTGGTGACATTTGAATACGGACAGTATGTCAGATGTGAGCACTATGTCAGTGTGAACCCTCCCAGCCACGGTAACCGCACTGCGTTCTAAAAGCAAATCCTGGTGTTTAGAATGGGGGAAGGGGCGTTGCGTCCCCAGACTTAAATGGTTCAGAAAAGTGCATTTAGACATGAGCGTGTGGGGGCGCCCAGGTGGCTCAGTCGGTTGGGCATCTGCCATGGGGTCAGGTCATGATCCTGGGGTCCTGGGATCAAGTTCTGCATCGGGCTCCCTGCTCCCTCATCCCACCCCCCCTTGTGCTCCCTCACTCTCTCTCTTTCTCAAATAAATAAATAAAATCATGGGGCACCTGGGTGGCTCAGTGGGTTAAAGCCTCTGCCTTCGGCTCGGGTCATGATCTCAGGGTCCTGGGATCAAGCCCCGCATCGGGCTCTCTGCTCCGCGGGGAGCCTGCTTCCTCCTCTCTCTCTGCCTGCCTCTCTGCCTGCTTGTGATCTCTGTCTGTCCAATAAATAAATGAAATCTTTTAAAAATAAATAAATAAATAAAATCATTAGAAAAATAAAAAATTAATATGAGTGTGTGTATATAGATGACAGGTGGGTGTGGAACATGACAAAGCCAACGGGGCAAGATGTAACCCTCTGGTGAATCTGGGCAGAGTCAACAGGGGTTTCTGGCATGAACCCTGAAATCTTCTGTAAATTTGAAATTATATCAAAATTAAAAGTTATGGGGCCCCTGGTTCGCTCAGTGGGTTAAAGCCTCTGCCTTCAGCTCAGGTCATGATCTCAGGGTCCTGGGATTGAGCCCCGCATCGGGCTCTCTGCTCCGCGGGAAGCCTGCTTCCTCCTCTCTCTCTGCCTGCCTCTCTGCCTGCTTGTGGTCTCTGTCTGTCAAATAAATAAATGAAATCTTAAAAGAAGAAGAAGAAGAAGAAGAAGAAGAAGAAGAAGAAGAAGCAGCAGCAGCAGGGAAGCCCCAGGATGGCGCCACCAGGGTCTGGGAGCGAGGCGTGGAACAGGTTCCTCCGAGCCCCCAGAAAGAGCCAGCCCTGCCAACACCTTGATCTTGGAGTTCTGGCCTCCAGAGTGACGGGAGACTGTGTCTCTGTTGCTTATACGGCCCAGGGTGCAACCCTTTGGTGCGCAGCCCAGAAGACAAGTCCAGAGGGCGTGGGGTGGGAAGGTGGGGGGAAGGGTCGCTCCCCTCCCCGGGCCCCACTCAGCCCCTCAGGGAGCGCTGGATGCAGACTCAGATGCTCCTAGGAAGATCTGGCCATGGCCCGGGCCGGCAGGCGATTATCCCCATACACTTGAAGCACCCACTAGGCACCTACTCCCGGCAGAGTGGGCACCTAGCTATGAACAAAACCAGCAGAACCGTCTTCGCCCTCTCAACTGAGGTCCCAAGGGTCGCAGAGGAAGGGAGTGACGGGGCTAAGAGGAAAGAAACCCAGCAGAGAGACAGGGGGACAGGGGGCACGTGAAATAAGGGGGACGCGGGAGGCCTGACCACGAAAGGAACTTTGAGCAACGATGGGAAGGGAGTGGGGGGTGGAGGCGGCGTACCCGCAGGGGTGCAGCCAGAGGAAAGGCGCAGGGCTGAGGTATGCTGGAGCAGAGAGCAACGGGGAGGCCAGGGGGAGTGAGGAGCTGAGGAGGGGGCAAAGGGGACCCCACGCTGTGGGGCTGTGGCTTTGCAGGGCCGGCCCGCCACCCTGTGCGTGGGTAGACGCGAGCGCGGGGTGCGCCGGGCCCCTGACCCCCGGCGGGCCTGCGGGAACACCTGCTCAGGAAGGCGTCGCCGTCCAGCCCGTGCTCACCCGCGCCCTCTGGCGGCAGCGGGGAGAACAGGCCGCGGGTGGTG
>PISX010035058.1:0-13329 GCA_004024625.1 Mellivora capensis
TACCCTAAAGATACAAACGTAGTGATCCGAAGGGGCACGTGCACCCGAATGTTTATAGCAGCAATGTCTACAATCGCCAAACTATGGAAAGAGCCTAGGTGTCCATCAACAGATGAATGGATAAAGAAGATGTGGTATATATACACGATGGAATACTATGCAGCCATCAAAAGAAATGAAATCTTGCCATTCGCAACGTCGTGGCTGGAACTAGAGAGTATCATGCTTAGTGAAATAAGTCAATCAGAGAAAGACAACTATCATATGATATCCCTGATATGAGGAAGTGGAGATGCAACATGGGGGACTAGGGAGGCAGAAAAAGAAGAAAAGAAAGAAGATGGGATTGGGAGGGAGACAAACCATAAGTGACTCTTAATCTCACAAAACAAACTGAGGGTTTTGGGTGGAGGGGGTCGGAAAAGGGGGGTGGGGTAATGGACATTGGGGAGGGTATGTGCTATGGTTAGTGCTGTGAAGTGTGTAAACCTGGCGATTCACAGACATGTACCCCTGGGGATAAAAAATTGTTCATAAAAAAAATAAAAATTAAAAAAAAAAAAGAATTGAAAAAAAAAAAAAGGTAAATGGAGGAGAAAGGATTAGATGTAGAAGGTAGACAAAGAGAATCCAACATACCTGTGATTGTACTCCCTAAGGAAACAAAAAGAAAATAATAGAACCAATATTTAAAATATAAATTAATAAAAAATTATGGAAATTTAAATATTCTAAACACATATGTGTTGGAAGGGCCTACTGTGTACCTAGAAAATTGACCATATATTGTCACCTCTGGGACATATCCTGATTAAACTGTTCGAATAAGGAAAATTCTTGAAATAGGCCAAAAGATCGAGTCATTTATAAAACAGGACATCAGGCTGACTTTAGAATTTTGACAGTAATACAGCACAGAGCATCAGTGGAATAGCATTGCCCTAAAACCTAAGGAAAGAAAATATAATCTAAGGACTGGATATTTGTTGAAATTCTTCAAGTATGAAGGTCATAGGAAAATTAGCATGAAGAACTCAAGAAGCACTAATCTTATAAACCCTCCTTTGCAACTACTGGAGGATAAACTTCATTAAACCACGAGATGATTGGGGAATAATCCAGCAAAAGGAATGATGTGGAGTACTCAGTATACTTAGTTGTAGATCTAAGACCAAAACAAGGATCGTGGGGGGTTGGGAGGCACTGTGTGAATGTTATATGTTCTCATAAAATAGAAATAAATACAACTTAAACAAAAAGATAAGGATAAGTGAAAAAGAGGAAGGTAGAATAAGTTCATTAATCACCACATCAGTAAAAGAGGAATTAAAGCTATAGTAGAATGTTAAGTAAGGGAAAGTATACCAGAGATACTGGTATAAAGGTCACCATTAGAACCATAAGATTTTCTAAATACAAAAATAAATGCATAAGAGAGCAAAGGAAATCCGTAAGACAACAAAGACGTAGAGAAACATTAAATATAATACAAAATGTGTTTTGTATTATAACAAAATATAACAAATTTAACAAAACATTAAATATAATACAAAAATAGGGGCGCCTGGGTGGCTCAGTGGGTTAAGCCGCTGCCTTCAGCTCAGGTCATGATCTCGGGGTCCTGGGATCGAGTCCTGCATTGGGATCTCTGCTCGGTGGGGAGCCTGCTTCCCTCTCTCTCTCTCTCTGCCTGCCTCTCTGCCTACTTGTGATCTCTGTCTGTCAAATAAATAAATAAAATCTTAAAATAATAAATAAATAAATAAATATAATATAAAGTATGAGGTAGAGACTAAACATTTCAGTTACATCATTAAATGACTGAGCTAAACTCACCAAGTAAAAGGAAGATAATTTTTATATTAGTTCACAAAGAAATATCTAAACTTTTACATGACAGATGTACTGTCTACAGCATGGAGTATTGGGCAGCTTTAAAAAAGAATGTGGAAAATTCCTATGCATTGATGTGGAACAAATTCCAGGGTATCTTGGGTTTTTAAAAAGTGTGAACATTTAAAAGAATGTATGTGGTATGCTACTTTACAATTTTTTGCGTATCATCCTCTCACCCCTGGACTAGTCCCTTAAATTACTTACTAATGAATCACTCATTGTTTGAAAGTAATGACCAGAGAAATTTAAATGTAAATAATCAAGAGCCACTAAAACTTGAATATCAATTAAAGATGTTGCCATAAAAAAGGCTATAAATCAATGAGAATGTAGTATTCAGTCTACAAAAATGTACTTAGTCACAGCTGTTTTGAGGAACACAGGCATTACATAGGAGATGCCTGTATCTGATTTAGACAGACATTATTTCTTAGATAAACTTGTTAATAAGGCAAATGGTTATTATATCTACTGACCAAGCTGGTTTTTGTTTTTGTTTGTTTGTTTGTTTTTTAAACAAAACACTGTCCTTCCTTTGGAGCGCCTAGCTGGCTCCATTGGCTCAGTTGTGCCGTGACTCTTTTTTTTTTTTTTTTAAAGATTTTATTTATTTGACAGACGGAGATCACAAGTAGGCAGAGAGGCAGACAGAGAGGGGGAAGCAGGCTCCCTGCAAGGAGCCTGATGCGGGGCTCGATCCCAGGACCCTGGGATCATGACCTGAGCCGAAGGCAGAGGCTTTAACCCACTGAGCCACCCAGGTGCCCCTGTGCCGTGACTCTTAATCATGGGTCGTGGGTTCAAGCCCCACACTGGGCCTGGATCCTATTTAAAAAAAAATAAGAAGTAAATAAACAACACTATCCTTCTTGAATAGCAAATGAACATATCTGTTGCAGATATGATAGCCTGCATCGTTCAATCTCTATTCCAATCCTTTCCAGTATTCCTTTCCATAGTATATGTGTTAGCTAAAAAGATCATTTCTCATATGTCACTGTGGCTCAGACTGGGTGTGGTTTAGGTTCCACCAGTCAGACCCACACATGGAGCTGTGAACTCACAACTGAATTAACTGGAGGGAGGGCAGTGTGTGCAGGGATCCGTTTTGCCAACGTGACTATGAGTGGCATGGCATCAGAGTCAGCGGTTCTGCCAGCAGCTTCTGGACATCAAGATTGTGACCTGGGTTATGTGATGCTGGAGCCAGCAGTTGGCACAATGACTTCAAAATTCTGCAGCCCCTGGCAATCGCAGAGATAGGTGTTTTCCTGTTGGGTCAATCCTGGGTTTTCTGGGAGTCAACCTGGGAGCACAAGAACACTTACTTCTTTATTAAGTCAAATTCTTAGATATTTCTCTTACACTTACTTCTTTATTAAGCCAAATTCTTAGATATTTCTCTTTTTCTGAAACTGAATCTTAAATGATAAAATATTCCAGGAAAATACCTTGAAAATAGGATGTATGTCCTCTTGTAGTTCTCAAGCCATAGAATTCATTATGGAACACCCTGAACTATTAAAACTCACCACCAGCTAGCGGCATTTGGGGTGCTGAGTAACCTGGCTATTCATCCCCCAGTCCCTTTGGCGTGATTGTTAGAGAATCGATCCCAAATCCATCATTCCCTTCCTTTTTTTTTTTTTTTAAGATTTTATTTATTTATTTGACAGAGAGAGAGAAATCACAAGTAGGCACAGAGGCAGGCAGAGAGAGAGGGAAGCAGGCTCCCTGCTGAGCAGAGAGCTCGATGCGGGGCTCGATCCCAGGACCCCGAGACCATGACCTGAGCCGAAGGCAGAGGCTTAACCCACTGAGCCACCCAGGTGCCCCTCCCTTCCTACTTTGCTCATAACCTCTTATCTTCTGTTCACTGCTCTTTAATGAACAGTGCTGTAACTACTGCCATATCAATCAAAGCAAGCCACCTGATTTAGGCCCTTTTCGGTAATGTTAGCGACTCGGGCATCTTGGCACACGTGGCTCAGGCTAAAGGCAAATAGGGCCATCTCTCTGTATAAGGTTCTTTGTCATGGGGCTTTGGAGTCCTGCTGAGCAGCTAGAAGCTTTGCTTTCTGGCAGACACTGTTCCTAGCCCTTTGCTGCTGTTAATGTTTCCTGGGGAAGGTGAGTTCTCTGGAAGGCCGTGGAGAAAAAGAGGATTGTGTTCCATTGTAAGAGTCAGTAGTTAATCTAGGCTAAGACACAGTAGAGACCTGGAGTTTGATTATTGAAAACCTTTGCCTAGGCCAAACCTAGAAAATCAAAAGATCATTTAGGTTGGTTCCAAAGGAAAGGAAATAATAGGGTAAAGGCGAAGAAAGTGATGAGTTGCCGGTCACGTGCTTGTCACAGTAAGACCAACCGGAAGGTTATTTAGGAAAGAAAGAGTGAAAACCTTTAAAAGGAGCCATGCCTCACATAGTAAGGGCATGTTGATTTTTGTCTCAGGCACTTACTGCAAAGAAAATTCTTCTCACCAGCCTTATGCGACTGGTGCTTCTACTGTCAGAGGCAGTTTTGGGTAATAATTAAGAACATGAGCTCTCTGGAGCCAGACTGCCTCCAAATCCCAATTTTACCCATGAGCATATCTGTGACATAGGGGACAAGATTCATAACTTCACTGTGTCCGTTTGCACAACTGTAAATGGGGATAAAACAGCACTTCTCTTACAAGGTTGTCATAAGGCTTGCAGGGATAGTAAAATGTAATGCAGTCGGAATGGTGTGTCATGTACACCCCATAAATGCCGGCTGTTAGTGTCATTCGGGTCTTGGTTTCCTCCTCAGAGGCTCTTGGGGGTAATTATATATAAGAAATGATCCCTTGGTGTCATTGTATGTCATAGTACCTTAAGTTCCTGTCTTCCCAATGCTATTTTTAAAATGTATTAAAATATTTACTATTTTATTTTAAAATATTATTTAATATATATAATATATAATATTTTAAATATTTTATTCCCCTAGTTTATTTATTTGTATAAATAAATGATCAAGCTGAAGGTATGATCCATTTGCAGGTTGTGAAATCAAGGTGCTAAAAAAGATTTGCCAAATGAATGGGGGGAAAAATGTGGGAGAGGACTTGGAATTGATGAATTCATCTGTTTAATCAGCACTGTTGAGGGATTAGTGTGAGTCAGCCGCCACAATGGCACTGTGGATACTGGGATGAAAAAAACAGAAGCCAGTTTTCTCTCCCTTACTCACTGTACATTTTCAGAGGGAAGGTTAGTATCCTTTCCATGCAAGAACATTTGCCCCACAACACCGAGTATAATGTATAGCAATTTGAGCTTACTGGTTTCCTGGTGCATGCATGAAATAGTTGGTTAACTCAGGATGGCAGGGTTAACTTCATTATTCAATACTCACTCAACAGTTTGCCTTGCTAAGGTTTGTAGGCCTCAGAGAGAATTAAGATTCCATTTTGCTTGATAATTTAATAATGGATGATTTTATCATTTTTCTTTTGTTTACATAGCTGTTCTTCCAAGATCAAAATTGTAATGAATTAATAGACTGTTAAGGACAAACATTTCAGGCATACAGATACATTGAAACTTTTGGAATGTTTACAAGGAGATATCATCTAAGTCTAACCTGGGGTTTCTTAACCTTGGCACAATTGACATTTTGGTCTGGATAGTTCTTTGTGGCAGGACTGTGCTGTGCATTGTAGGAGATTTACAGCATTTGTGGCTTCTACCCACTAAATGCCTGTAGTGTACCCCTCCTTCCTTCTGGAGCTGAGAAGTATTCTCAGTTGACCTATAGTCATCTTAAAGCAATTTTACCCCCAGAGGTGAAAAATCATAATAATCCTGCATCTGCTTCTTTCTCTTATAAGTCAAGCAAAAAGAACCTTTCCTAGTCCTCTTTTCTTAGTTATTAAAATATAAATTTATAATTTTATGCATATATGTAAATATGTGTATAATTAGAAAGATATATAGGAAAATTGAATGGAGTTGTCACTATCACTGTAATTCAGGCTTCATCAATTATATACTCATTAGCTTATCATCTGATGTTTTTGTTCTTTTCTATATTAGGAAAAGAAAATATATGAGGATGGCCTATTTTCTAATATTTGATTTGACTATTTCTGTATTTTAAAAGACAAATTGGTTGTTAATAATTAATTGGCTTTGAAAGAATATAAGCCACCTCTTTACCTCTACAGTGACTATTTCAGAGGTTCAGGGAGTGGCAAAATCATAATGGAATGACTCACCCTTTCAGTTAAAATATTTTTACATGTATCACCTCACTTGATTTGAAAGCTTGAAGTTTACTGCATGTCCATGTTCCTTGGCTACAAAATAGAATTTTTTTGGTGTTGTTTTATTTTTTGTATTTTATTTATTTGTTTGTTTATTTACAGACACAGTTTTCCTAACCTAAAAGGGTTCTTTTCACTGTACTGGATCCCAGCCATTGAATGAAGTATTAGTTATTAAAATTAGTGCTAGCTGCTATAGCAATTTGAGAATCTCAGTGTCTTACAACATGACAGTTCTATATTTCATACTAAATTTCATGTGGTTGAGTGACTCTCTTAGGCAGCTCCCATTCAAAAAGTGAATTGTGAGCCTCTCATCGTACCTGAATCTTTTGCTTTCAACAGCATGAACAGAGGCAAAGGTAGAAAGTGGAAGATCAGGTGAAGCATTTTTTAAAAAAATATATTTATCTTAGAGAGAGAGAGAGAGAGAGAGAGAGAGAGAGTGAGTTGGGGGAGGGGCAGAGGGAGAGACTCCCCAAGCGGACTCCCTGCTGAGCTCAGAGCCCAACACAGCTGGATCCCAGGACCCATGAGAACATGACCTAAGCTGAAACCAAGAGTCTGACACTCATCTGACGGAGTCACCCAGGGGCCCCTTTGCAAAGCATTTTTGAGGCCACCTCTGGAATGAATGCATTACTTCTGTCCAAAATTTGTGTCCCCACCTACATGCAGTGGTTTGAGTCTGTGGGCTTCCTGAGTGCCTAGGAGGAAATTCGTTGGGATAGCCCACAAAGAGTGTTTTCCCTGAAAATGTAAAGGAAAGTTCAGTGAAAAAAGAAATAGAAGGTTGTTTTGTGGGAGTCATAGATTCTCTTAGTAACAGATGTTTACTGGGCACTGCTGTGTTCCAAGCACCATGTTTAGGTGCTAGGAATACACTGGTCCTTTCAAAAAGAGCCAGGCCAAGAGAAGAAACTGGACTGGAAAAGATCCCCTGCTGCTTCTGTGGAGTGGGAGATCCTGCAGAAATTCATCCTGGGCAAGGCATAGATTTAAAGTGGAATTAGAGAATGCAGACATCTAGTAGACAGAGAGTGGTAAAGAGTGTTTGGGAACAGAAAGGATTTAGGCATGAGACAAACAGAACCGAAAATCCCCAGCAAAGCTGAACTTTGTGTTCTCAGCACCTGTAATTTCCCTATTGCCTAGATACGTTTTAATGATTTGATAAGGCTCAGAAGATTCGAATCTGAGATCAAGAGTAAATAACTGTAGAAAGGAAAGGTGTTGAAGCAAAGGTGTGAGAGTTCTAAAAGGCCAAGACAGAAAAACGGGGTGAGCATTCTGTACCCTGGGATAAGTAATCGGACCATTTTAGGCCCTTGCACATAAGAAGGCTGTAAAAAGATCCTGAAACCCTTAGCTCAGCATGCACCCTCAGGTTGGGCATACCAAAGGATGAGATGAAAGAAGTCTTTGGAAAACATTGTTGGGAGCGTTATTACATGGGGAAACTGTTTCTCCTCAGGTAAAGCTCAGCAAAAGGAGAACATATACAGACCTTGATAATGCCCCGTGAAGTTTGGCAGAACATAAGGGACTGTAACTTTTGTGTGAAGCTGCCTAGTGATACCAGGGACAAAAATAGATGGCACATTAGGCATCAGTGGAAGAAGCAGATGCCTCAGGAGCGCCAGATGAGGACTGCAGCGGACAAGGAGGCAGCCTCACTGTTCTGAAAGGGGGCATTACATAAGAGAGCTTTAGGCAGAGTTTGGAAGTGAACTGTAAAATACAGAGGCTGGCAGTGGGGTCCTGCATGTAGAGAGACATTATCTACATCAAAGAAGCTTCTCTGGTATTTCTAAAGGGGGTTGTCCAAAATAATACAAAGAAAGCCTTGGTTTGTATAGAAATAATGTCTGACCCATGGTGAGCATCTACCTGTCTTGGAAATTATGAATGCCTTACATGTATCAACTCAGTTCTCACTGCATGGGGAAATGAAAGCTCAGAGAAGTTAAATAAATTGTTCAATTCATGTAGCCAGTTCACAGATCACCATGACCGCAAAGCAGAAACAAGCTGTAGAAGGACTATGTTGTGTTTTTTTTTTTTTTAAGATTTTATTTATTTGACAGAGAGAGACACAGTGAGAGAGGGAGCACAAGCAGGAGGAGTGGAAGAGGGAGAAGCAGGCTTCCCGCCGAGCAGAGAGCCTGATGCGGGGCTCGATCCCAGGACCCTGGGATCATGACCTGAGCCAAAGGCAGACGCTTAACGACTGAGCCACCCAGGTGCCTCTAGAAGGACTATGTTTTAAGTGAAATTTGGGAGTTTTGTTACTACAAGGTCATTTTACTCATATGAGATGCTCTCTTACCAAAAAGGGTCTAAGGAATTTTCATTTCCTGAGACTGTCCAGAGAAGTCATGAGATCTGCCATCAATTTGAGCTTAAGAATAAGAAAGAATTGGGGCACCTGGGTGGCTCAATGGGTTAAGCCTCTGCCTTCGGCTCAGGTCATGATCTCAGGGTCTTGGGATTGAGCCCCACATCGGGCTCTCTCCTCAGCAGGGAGCCTGCTTCCCCCTCTCTCTCTGCCTGCCTCTCTGTCTACTTGTGATCTCTGTCTCTCTCTGTGTCAAATAAACGAGTAAAATCTTTAAAAAAAATAAAATGTATTAAAAAAGAATAAGGAAGAATTAACCCCACAGATCTGGGAAGCACAGAGAAGGGGTGACGTTGTTTTCTGGTTCTCCTCTATGGAGTTCTATTCTTTGAACATAGCACACATTACTTGTTGAGTAGCAATTGTGTGTAGAAGGCTGGGCTCGGAGATGTAAAGAATCTTAGAAAGGGCTTTAAACATATACTACAAAGATAGGTAAATAGAAAGTTAAACAGAAAAGTCAAAACATATTTTCATTTATAGCTATAAAATGGCTATGATGGTTAGAATACCCGAGTAGAGTTTTGTGGAGGACTGCCAGATTTTCGATAGCACAAGGAGGAGACCCTACACAACAGAAAGCAATGGAAAATCTCAGTTCTGGGAAGAAAATCTGTGGAAGGATGGGACTAGATCGCTCCTGAAGGGAGTTAAGATAAAGATACACAATACATTTACCAGGCAGAACAGAGTAGGGCTTCACTGGTAGCAAGAAGTTAGTGAATAGGACTTATTGTGGAGAGTTTGAAGGTCTTATATGTAGTTTAACCCCCTGGAGTGTAATTTACAGCCTAGGAAGTCACATTGCAAACTGCTTTTACTGGCTTAGGCCAAAGAGCCTGGAGGGATCTTTGTTTCTGTAATTGAAAAACTGTATAAGAATCAGAGGTTTTCCGGATGGGCTATCATCCACATCAACAAAATTTGGTACTCCACTGGAAGTGAAAGACGTACTTGATTATTAAATGTCTACTTCTTTTAGAGAAACATGTTTGTGACAAGGGTGAACAGCAAGCTTGCAAAGTTTTATTTGCTGAATCTGTGAACAAACTAGTGATAACTCTCTTATTTATGGTAACAGATTCACAATGGTGGGTGCAGTTTCTTTTCCTGGGTTTCTGATGAGGAAGAACAAATAATTTTTTTCTCTCTAAAATGCTTAAGTGAACTTTCTAAAAAGTGTTTTAAATACTTGGATTCAGGGCGCATGGGTGGCTCAGTGGGTTAAGGCCTCTGCCTTTGGCTCAGGTCATGGTCCCAGGGTCCTGGGATCGAGCCCCGCATCGGGCTCTCTGCTCAGCGGGGAGCCTGCTTCCTCCTCTCTCTCTGCCTGCCTCTCTGCCTACTTGTGATCTCTGTCTGTCAAATAAATAAATGGAATCTTAAAAAAAAAAAAGAACAGATTAAAAAAAAAATATTTGGATTCATGAGAAGCCCATGCATTACACAGCTGAGTGAAGTGGGATTTCAAATGGATGCCTTCTTTATTCCCCCAGGTTGATAGCTTGTCTCAATGAGGTAGAAAACAAAACAAAACAAAAACCCAACAAAACCATGTCTGACTACTCAGAAACATTTAATGTCTTTTTTAGCTGAGAGTCTTATAAAAAAATAAAACCAAACTGCATAGGCAGAGAATATGGCTCTTGATACTTGTCTTTTTTTTTTTTTCAGGTTATTTTATGTGTATATCAGACCCATTCCCTCACTTTTTTGTATCAGGGTTAAAGGTGCTAATTTTTATGTGGCTGGTTTAAAAATGTGGTTCTAGGGGTAGCTGGGTCATTCAGTCGGTTGAGTGGTCGACTCTTGATTTCAGCTAGGGTCATGATCTCAGCGTTGAAAGGGAACCTGCTTAAGGATTCTCCCGCTCCCACTGCTCCTCCCTTCCCTCCCCTCTCATGTAAATAAATAAATCTTTTTTTAAAATGTGGTTCTGAATCTAGGGGATGACTGGGAAAAAGGAGAGGACAGTACACTTTGAGAGATTTAATGCCTTTGTTATTAAGACCCCCATAATTATTTGTATAATGTAAACATTCACAAATAAATCAATTGGTTGAAGACAGTTTGGACTTTAAACTTAAAATCATCACGTCTATTCAAATCAAAATATCAGAAAGGAAAGAGAGCACTTACTAAGTTGGCCTTACAAGGACTGTATCTTGTGATTTTCACAGCTCAAAGGATTTACTGACCTGGTGAATTTTCACCTTCTTTCATTTTTGGTACCCACTGTGTGCCAAGCCAGCATTTCATGACTCTCAGAGTCTCTGTGAGACTTCTGAAGACAGATAATATCAGCACTTTATAGCACACAGTTCTAAAATTTAAATCCATCTATCTTTTACATGTTTAGGATTGGCTGCTTTTCTTTCAAATGCTTGGAGAATTTTTCAATCCTTGCTTCTAGGACTTGACTACCTCTTGCCTTTCCTACCTCTGTCGTTCCTTTTGAACCTTTCAGTACCTCTAAAGTATTCTGTAATATGTGTGACATGTCAAATTTGTTTTCTCTGCAAAGGGAATCATTCTCTGCTGCAGAATTTGGGATTTTTTTTTTAAACCAAGGAAAGCACCAGAATGTTCCCTGAAGAAAAGAAGCAACTTTTAATTCTAAAATCATGTAATTATTTCTTAGCCTGCAGCTCACTTGATGTCAAAAAATCAACCCCCCCCAAAAAAAACCCTCCAAAATTTAACTCTCAGTGAATAATGCTTCTAATTCATCCTTGCCAGAAAATACTGACTTCTTCATCAAAGGAAGTCCTGAGTTTTTACCATTGGATTCACAAACTACATTTAATTTACCTTTTTTTTTTAACTTGCGGATATTTATTTCTTTCTATCATTAAGAGCATACATCTAATACCAAAAAAGCTAAAGATAGCTTTAATATACACCACAGAAGGCTACTGCTCTGTGTTGTGACTTAAATCAAGCACTATGAGAATTTCTTGTTTGGCTGACAACACAGCAGTGAGCTACATGAGGAGAATGCTGCAGTATTTCCCTTGGGCACTTTGACTGACAGTCACGTCAGTCAAATATCATTTTAGGTGCCAGTGCAAATGAAACTTAAAAAAGAAAGCTCCTTTCATTTGGTGAGAGTAGTTGGAGAGTCTTCTTGAAAGACTAATTGCATTCGACTGTCTTTAAAAAGTCTTTTCTTTCACCTTTGTACAAACTTAAAGTGGAGACCTGTATTATGATCTGATTATCTAACACATCTAGTTTCCTTCAGAGTCAGATATCCTGTAGATATTCTGGGGAGAGAAAAATCCCTGTTTTGTTTTTAGATGGTAGATGCCAATAAAAACAACAGACCAGTCCATGCTAGGTCCAAGCGAAAATTTACCTTACAGGGCTAAAGGACCACACCAGTCCCATCTGTGCACATACCCATGTCTGCCATTACGTACTTACATAAATGACTTGATTGGGTAAGAGGGTCTTTGAGGATAGAAATGTTATACATGGGTATCTAAGGTAGGAGAGGACAATAGAGCAGTCCCTTCTTCCACAGAGGTCACATTGGACTAAGTCTGTACCCCTTTCTCTCTAGTTCTGTTTCAAATACCCCTTAGTTTTGGCATAATCAAAATGGAAAGAAGATCATCCTGTCTTGGGTGTCCTGTAGGTTTTCTAATTCATGTATCTCAGGAGATGGTACGCTAAACAAAGTGATAATCCCATGAATTAGACTGAAGAGTGGTTTAAGTTATTTGGGACTGAGGAATGCTGGGAGCTGACATGACTTTTGTAATTTGGGTGAAAACCAGTTGATCTGTACTTGAGAGAGAAATATCTTGGTATATAAAGTGAATTTTATGAAAAAAGTACAGGTTTGAATTTACAGATTGAATTATAGTATTTGTATTTCTGATCTTTATTTTATTTTTTTAAGATTTTATTTATTTATTTGAGAGGGTGAGGGAGAGAGTGTGTGCTTATGAACAGGGGGAGGGGCAGAGGCAGAGGGAGAAATAGACTCCCTGCTGAGCAGGGAGCCTGATGAGGGACTCAAACCCAGGACCCTGTGATCATGACCTGAGCTGAAGGCAAATGCTTAACTGACTGAGCTGCCCAGGCCCCCTATATTCCTGATCTGTAAAACCTTATTAAAAATACTCCTCTTAACATGAACAGACATTTCTGCAAAGAAGACATCCAGATGGCCAATAGACACATGAAAAAGTGCTCCACGTCACTCGGCATCAGGGAAATACAAATCAAAACCACAATGAGATATCACCTCACACCAGTCAGAATGGCTAAAATTAACAAGTCAGGAAATGACAGATGCTGGTGAGGATGCGGAGAAAGGGAACCCTCCTACACTGTTGGTGGGAATGCAAGCTGGTGCAACCACTCTGGAAAACAGCATGGAGGTTCCTCAAAAAGTTGAAAATAGAACTACCCTATAACCCAGCAATTGCACTACTGGGTATTTACCCTAAAGATACAAACATGATCCGAAGGGGCATGAGCACCCGAATGTTTATAGCAGCAATGTCTACAATCGCCAAACTATGGAAAGAGCCTAGATGTCCATCAACAGATGAATGGATAAAGAAGATGTGGTATATATACACAATGGAATACTATGCAGCCATCAAAAGAAATGAAATCTTGCCATTTGCAATGACGTGGATGGAACTAGAGGGTATCATGCTTAGTGAAATAAGTCAATCAGAGAAAGACAACTATCATATGATCTCCCTGATATGAGGAAGTGGAG
>PISX010035059.1:0-13325 GCA_004024625.1 Mellivora capensis
CAGACATTTCTGCAAAGAAGACATCCAGATGGCCAACAGACACATGAAAAAGTGCTCCACATCACTCGGCATCAGGGAAATACAAATCAAAACCACAATGAGATATCACCTCACACCAGTCAGAATGGCTAAAATTAACAAGTCAGGAAATGACAGATGCTGGTGAGGATGTGGAGAAAGGGGAACCCTCCTACACTGTCGGTGGGAATGCAAGCTGGTGCAACCGCTCTGGAAAACAGCATGGAGGTTCCTCAAAAAGTTGAAAATAGAGCTACCCTATGACCCAGCAATTGTACTACTAGGTATTTACCCTAAAGATACAAACGTAGTGAAGGGGCACATGCACCCGAATGTTTATAGCAGCAATGTCTACAATAGCCAAACTATGGAAAGAGCCTAGATGTCCATCAACAGATGAATGGAGAAAGAAGAAGTGGTATATATACACGATGGAATACTATGCAGCCATCAAAAGAAATGAAATCTTGCCATTCGCAATGACGTGGATGGAACTAGAGGGTATCATGCTTAGTGAAATAAGTCAATCAGAGAAAGACAACTATCATATGATCTTCCTGATATGAGGAAGTGGAGATGCAACATGGGGGACTAGGGGGGTAGAAAAAGAAGAAAAGAAACAAGATGGGATTGGAAGGGAGACAAATCATAAGTGACTCTTAATCTCAGAAAACAAACTGAGGGTTGCTGGGGGAGGGGGTCAGGAAAGGGGGGTTGGGGTAATGGACATTGGGGAGGGTATGTGCTATGGTTAGTGCTGTGAAGTGTGTAAACCTGGCGATTCACAGACATGTACCCCTTGGGATAAAAATATGTTTATAAAAAATAAAAATTAAAAAAAAATAATAAAATGGGTCGACTCCCCCTGTTGGGTGTAAAATAGACGGTAGTGGAGCAGTGTTCCATACAGGCATATTGTACTCTCTCACTGATTTAGGTGAGAGAATGATATTGGGCTTGAACTAGGTGGTAGAGATGGGAATGGCAAAAAAGTGGTTAGATTCAGGATACATTTTATTTTTATTTTTTGAGATTTTATTTATTTGAGAGTGTCAGGCAGAGGAAGGAGAAGAAGCAGGCTCTTCACTGAGCAGAGCAAAACCCTCCCCCCTCTGCTTGCCAAACACGGGTGGTTGATCCTAGGATCCTGGGATCATGACCTGAGCCAAAGGCAGACGCTTAACCATCTTGCCACCCAGGTGCCCTGATTCAGGATATATTTTAAAGGCAGACCAGTAGTACTTATTGTTGGATTGGATATTGAAGAATTTCCTTATGCTGAGATTGGAAAAATTTCCTAATAATGCATTAGAGTAAGCTAACTGCTATTACTAAACGACCCCCAAGTATCAGTGACTCTACACAATAAAATTTTCTTATTTATATCAAAGTCCAAAGTAGGGGGAAGGGATGAATGTGGGCACTCTTCTCAGTGTGGTCATTTGAGACTCAGGATTCTTCCATCTAGTGGCTCTGTATCCCATAGGACCTTAGAACTTTTCCCTAGATCCTCTCCATTTTCTAGCAGACAAAAAAAGGCAGGTCCTCCATCCTCTTAAGGGGATTTTATTGGTTCCCCTGAAGGGGATGTATGTCACCCCTGCCCATATACCAC
This sequence comes from Mellivora capensis, assembly GCA_004024625.1. NCBI lineage: Eukaryota > Metazoa > Chordata > Mammalia > Carnivora > Mustelidae > Mellivora > Mellivora capensis. The sequence continues at coordinate 1,634 of PISX010035059.1, forward strand.
TGGCCAAGGATTCAGTTGCATGGTCCCGTATAATAAACTGCAAAGAAGGTTGAGAAATAAAGTCTAGCTCTGTGCCCAGGAAGAGGAGGAAATGGGTGTGTAAAAAGAGTATTTGGAGACTCCTGGAAAAAAAAAAGTTATTGTAAAATACATAGTTTGTCAAGTTTAAAAATAAAAATATTTATGTATCTAAATGTTACATATTTATTTGTAAATTTAATTGTAAGTACTAAAAAATGAAGAAATATGAATATTAGCTCTTGAACACCATTTTCTCAATTATTTTTGTATAATAAGTTCAAAATGTTTAATAGCCCTCATGACATTTACAGCTCTATACAAATCAGTATTGTTTTCTCAAATGGACCCTGCCTTGAGAGTAGAATGTTTTCCTTTCATATGTTCCGGTGAGATTTTTGCTTTGAATTATTTTCTCTACCGTGAAACTAGATTTTTATGTTTTAGACATGAATTTGCCTTTTATTCTTTTACTCTCTTGTTACTGAATGGTAATATATGATCTTACTAATGTTCATCAGTAGATCCCTATGATAAAGTGAGTGTAAAGAGAAAGGATACTTCTTTTTTTCTTCTTGGAAGTTGCCTTGAGAACTTGGTAAAGAAGTAAAAGCAATCATAAACATTTTTTGAAAATGAAATTTGATTAGCACACAGATGTAAAATATGGCATTAAAAAATCTTTAGGTGTTTTTTTTTAATCTTTTTAACTGAACTTCTAATTTAAAGTAAGCTCTGTATTCCCAACTCTGTTTTCTTTCTTCACCACAGTTTTCCTCTATAATTAGTTTCTTCTAACTCAGGCCAGTGAATAACAGCATAAGCTGGCCTATTCTGAACCACACCCCACCAACACAGCAACTGTCTCACCGCATTGTTTCCCTGTGTTAGCATATACTTTTGAAATAACTACTTTGGGATAGGGAAAAAAAAGTATTAATTTTCTTTATAACAGATACAGCAATATGTAATTGCTATATAAGTGCCAGTTAGGGGCTTAATTCTTTATATGGATTGTTTATTTTATTCTGCCAATCAGCCATTTATTCATAATCTTTTTATCTGCTGGATGCCATCTTTATCATACGGTAAATTTTCATAGACTTCTTTTGCTGTTAGCCTTAATTTGCTCATTTGAAAGGTATTAGTTTGTTCCCTGTCTCAGATTTCCTATTCAGCTCAAATGAGGTAATGCACATAAAACTTATTTTTGATGAAAACTGTAAATGGAAATTTTGAAGATTAGACAGAAGTCTAATATTTTTGTCCTTTTTATGTATGTATGCCTTTATATACAATTTTGTATTTTAAGTTTTTTTCTTTTCTTTGTTTTTTTTAAAGATTTTATTCATTTATTTGACAGACAGCACAAGCAGGGGGAGAAGCAGATGGAGAAGGAGAAGCAGACTCCCCAATGAGCAGGGAGCCCAATATGGAACTCGAGATGACCCTGAGATCATGACTTGAGCTGAAGGCAGATGCTCCGCCGACTGAGCCTCCCAGTCTCCCTATTTTAAGTTTTTTCATTTGACAACATATTGTACATCCCTTACCATATTTCTGCATGCCTGGCAATACAAGTATCCTTCACATTCCAAATCTGTTTTATCCAGTCTTCAGTTTGGATAGTGAAATTGGATGTTGAGGGTTCTGCCCTGTTTGAATCTATTTGGTTCCCCAAGTTTGGAAAGCAAATAGCATGATTGTTTAGAAAGTATCTGAAAGTTTATTTAAGTATGTTTGATTTCTGAGTTTAGACTGAAATTTTTAGATATCAGGAATTTGAATAACAAGGGATAACTGTATTGTCAAAGGGCATTGCACTGAAATGCTACCTATTGTAGTGGGTTCCTTTGACTGAAGAGAACAGAAACCCAACTCAGAGTGGCTCAGGATAAAAAGAATTGATTGTCATACTTAACAAGGAAGTTCAGTGGTGGAGTTTATTTGAGGCACAGCTAGATTCAGGAGCCCAAACATTGTTAATGAGGCTCTGCTCTATGTTTCGTTCATTTTCTTTTACTGCACAGAGGCTTCTTTGCATTCAGGAAAGATGGTTGTGAAAGGTTCTAGATTTACATCTTTCCAGGTAACCAGCCCAGTAGAAAAGAAAATGCTTCGTTCCTAATAGTTGAAGAAAAAGGCCAGGATGGAATTTCAGTGAGCAACTGCTGTTGCCAGGGGAAATGGAATACACTGATGAGCTGGGCCTGGGTCACAACTAATACTACCCTTCCCCCCTAACTGGGGGATGTGGTCAGTCCATTCAAACTGTGTCAGATGACAAGGGAGGTAGTTCTTCAAAGGCAAACTCAGTATTGTACTTTCACTAGAAAAAAGGGCCAGGCTAAACTGGTTAGCTGTCCATATACCTGTGTTATAGTGTGTTATAATTTCTTCCACATCTTTTCTTTAATTTAAATACTACAAAATGTATTTTCTCTCAGCACCCAATTTGACTTTTACTTGGCATTGACCTACTATAGGTAAAATTGGGCTTCTGCATACTATCTAGTGATGGAGATCAGCTAAGGTGCACTTTTGTCACATCTTACCTGAAATCTGTTTCTCAACCATTTTTTTAAAAAAATTATTGAAGAGATAGAAATAGTGTGTTTTTCTTTCTGAGAGAGGCACCGATCCACCTTTGACCTAAATCTCATTTAGTCTTGCTTACCAAAGAACATTGGCTCATCAGATAGACTTTCCATTTTCTTTAGTTTTCAGCATCTGCTTTTCTACTTGAAAATTTATAGCTATTTATACATATTTGTATGTATATTCTATTAATAGCTATAAAGATGTGTTCCCAAGCCCTCTAACTAAGAAATGATTCACTCATACTTTTTTTTTTTTAAAGATTTTATTTATTTGAGAAAGAGAGAGGGAGGAGGGAAAAAGAGAGGGAAAGCAAGTAGGGTTAAGAACAGAGCTCCAGAGAGGGACATGCAGACTCTGCTGAACTTGGTTGGAGCTTGATGCAAGCCTTGATCTCATGACCCTGAGATCATGACTTGAGCCAAAATCAAGAGTCAGACGCTTAACTGACTGAGCCACCCAGGTGCCTCTTACTCATACTTCTCCCTTTTTTTTCTTCATAGCAGATTTGACCATTGTCCACTAGTTCTCTTGCCAATCTATCTTATGCCACTCTTTCCTTACCTCTTACTTACTTCCTACTTTTCAGAGTCACCAAAAATATCCAGAGACTTTTGTCTCAGGTGTAAACCTAGAATTACAGTACTAAAGGGTTAAAAGGCACCTAAGAGATATTTAAGATATTTAATTCAACTTTCTTTTTTAGTTTTGCTTGGTGTGATTTTGTTTATACCAACTTTTTTTTTGTCCAGCATTTACATGGTATACATAAATTTTTTTTATACTTTCAGATTTTTTATCCTCATATTATAGATGTGTGTCTATTGAATACAGCATATAGTGGGATTTTCAAAATCTGTTGGCAATCTTTGTCTTTCAACTGGAGCATTTACATTTAATATAGTTACTGATGTATGCTGTCCATTTGTTCCATCTGTTCTCTCTCTAGGACTCCCCCTCCTTTCTTGCCTTCTTTTGAATTATATTTTAATCATTCCATCTTTTTCACACTGTTAATTGCAGAGTTATACTTTCTTCCATTTTTTTTTAGTGGTTACGGACCCTGAGATCATGACCTGAGCTGAAGGCAGAGGCTTAACCCACTGAGCCATCCAAGCGCCCCAACCTTTTTCTTTTAAGCGCAACCTAGTAAACATTTTTGGCTTTGTGCGCCGTGTGGTCTCTGTCATCGTAGTGCAGAAGCTTCCACAGATAACAGGTAATGATATAAATTACAGATAGAGGATTAGGTAAAGTCATCCATGTAGAAGAGCACTGGGTTGAAACCAGAAACTGGGAAATTTTTTTTTTAAATTTTGGTTTGAAAGTGAGGTGTGGAAAAGGAGCTCTGAGAGTGAGTCAGAAAAGCAGTGAGCCTATCAGGAAGATTACAAGAAAAATAATTGTCATGTGAGGGCAGTTTCAAGAATGATAAGATGGCTTTGCAGGTCAAATGCTATAGTGTGGCGTGTTAAGATCAGGATTCAGAAGAGGCCTTTGGATTTGGCAACTTTATGGTAATGGGTGACATTTTCAGAGACTATTGACAGAGCTTGCTGTGTGGGAAGAGTGGTAAAGAGTGAAAAGTGGAAAGATAAACCGTTGATTCTCAAATACTATTTTTTGGACAAGCAGCAATAGAACTGCGTAGATTTCCCAACCCCAGATCCATTATTGCACTTAGAAATGTGTATTTTTAAAACATTGCCCAAATGATTTTAAAAACACTAATGGTTTGCCATCAAGATTATTTGTGAGTGATATCTTGAGGCAACCCCTCTTTCCCAGACACAAAGCAGTGATTGATAACGTAAAAAGAGAAAACCAAATTGACATAAATGGGGCGCAAAAACGGTAAGCATTTCTGTTTCAGAAAAGCAGCAGAACACAAAGTAGTGAGTACAGCTGTGGCTGGGACCCTGAAGATAAAGCAGCTGAGGTTTGGGTTTCTTTGACGTTGGGGAGGTGTTGTTGGAATTGGGCTCATTGTTGGAAACCATGGGCCAGGATGGATAGGGCTCTTCTGTTAAAAAAGATACTTCTGAGTTTAGTTCTAGGGCCTGCCCTTTTGTACATTTTTAGAAATCAGACTATAATTATGCAGTGCATCTACTGGAATAATGCAGGGCCTCTCCTGCTTGGGTGTAAGTAGTAGCTTTGCTGGTGACCCCTGCTATTAACCATAGTTTATATGAAACCCTCTTATACCTAGGGATTCAGATGAACACAAATAGCTTTTCAGATAGGAACCTGCCATTTCAAAGCATATTCTTAATGGTAGTGCAGGACAGATCTTGTGATTTGAGCCGACCAACTGTATGAAAAATTTTATGAGATAACTGGGGATATTGAATCCTGACCAGTAATACTAAAAATTGTTAATTTTTAAAGGTGTGATTAATGGTATTGTGGTTATGTTAAAAAAAGTAAATAGTAGGTTCTCAGTAAATGTTTGTATGAAAAACAAAATTTCCATTTTCTAGAAAGTACACCTGTAAATCCATATTTCCAAACAAATTAAGCCATCTAATGCTGAAGATATGAAATAAAATCTGACGAGCAGCTTGCTCTGGATGACATTAAAATACTAATCTGAAAATACCGAATTTTATATTTAGTATTTTTAAGGAGATGACTAATATCCTTTAAATTAAAACAGTTATGGCATTTAAGGTAGAAAAAAGATCAGGTGGATATGAAAATGACAGAAACTTTATAAGTGAAAGCTAGTATAATTTAAAACAACAGCATGATGTTGATAAATGGGAGTCAATAGGATGTCTGTTTTCCATTATCAATCTATGAAATCAGTGTAGTGTCGATCAAAATGTCAGAAGGTTTTTTCATGGTAGTGGACATGCTGATCTTAAAATTCTTATGGTAAAAAGTCAAAGTAACATTAAAGAAGAACAAATTGAAGTGATATGCCCTCCAGATATCAGAATTTATTATGGGGTGCCTGGGTAGCTCAGTCCGTTAAGTAGCTGCCTTTGGCTTGGGTCATGGTCCCGGGGTCCTGCGTTGGGCTCCCTGCTCAGTGGGGAATCTGCTTCTCCCTCTTCCTCTGCTCTGTTCATGCTCTCTCTCACTCTCCCTCTCTCAAATAAATAAATAAAACCTTAAAAAAAACTTAGGGAGCTATAGTAATTAAGATAGGTTCAGGGATGGGCGAATAGAGTAGTAAAAGAGAATAGGGAACCAAGAACACATGGATATTTATATGGAATTTGCCACGTGAGGAAGGTGGCATTATAAATCAGAGGGGAAAGATTGGACTCTTGATTGTGGTGCTGATAAAATTGTTAATCCGAATTGGCATGAAAACAATTAAGAGCCCTATGAAAATAAATTCTATATGGATTAAATATGTAAATGAGAAAACAATTTAGGCCTTTTATTTTTTATTTTTTTTAAAGATTTTATTTATTTATTTGTCAGAAAGAGAGAGAGTGAGCACAGGCAGAGACAGAGAGAGAAGCAGGCTCCCCGCTGAGCAAGGAGCCCGATGTGGGACTCGATCCCAGGATGCTAGGATCATGACCTGAGCCAAAGGCAGCCGCTTAACCAACTGAGCCACCCAGGCGTCCCACAATTTAGGCCTTTTAGAAGAAAATAACAGGCAGATAACTTTATGTCCTCAGGATGAAGAGGGATTTTTAAAAACTATACCAAGAAATAATGCCATGTGGGCATTGGAGCCAGACTGCCTGCTTCAGATCTCAACTTTTTCACATTTTAGTTATGACTTTGGGCAAATTATGTAATCTTTCTATGTTTTCTCATTGTAATTGAGGATGATGATGATGATTAAAAAAAAACAAAAACCCTCAGAGGAATGCCTGAGTGGCTTAGTTGGTTAGGTGTCCAACTCTTGATTTCGACTCAGGTCATGATCTTAGGGTTGTGGAATCAAGTCCCCCGGTTAGGCTCTGCACTGGGCATGGAGCTTTCTTGGTATTCTTTCTCTCTCTCTTGTGCCCCCCACCCCACTCACTTGTGCTCTCTTGCATGCACGTGCTCTCTCAGAACAACAAAACAGCCCTAGAGAGGAATTACAAGAAATTAAACATGTGAAATGCTTAGAAAAATGACTAGTGCAAATAAATACATAGAGCTAACTATAGTTATTGTTACTATAATTTACTAAAAAAAAAATCATAACGTGTAAAGGATTGATAAATTTTTGACTGTTAAAAATAAAAAGTTCCCTGCAACGAAAGGTATTATAAACAAAATAGAAAGCTAAGGCACTGATCAGTAGGAGATACTTGTCACGCATTTAACTGAAAACTGATTAATATCCAGGGTATATGAAAAACTCATTCAAACTGATAAAAGGTAACTCAAAAACCAGAAATGAAGGGGCGCCTGGGTGGCTCAGTGGGTTAAGCCTCTGCCTTTGGCTTGGGTCATCATCTCAGGGTCCTGGGATCGAGCCCCGAATAGGGCTCTCTTCTCAGCAGGGAGCCTGTTTCCCCCTCTCTCTCTGCCTGCCTCTCTGCCTACTTGTGATCTCTCTGTGTCAAACTAATAAATAAAATCTTAAAAAAATTAAAAAGCTCAGAAATGAATAAGCGACATAGTGCAAATGACAAATGATAGGATAATTTTGCACTTGTCACACTAGTAATCAGGGAAATGCAAATTAAAGTAATGAGATAACTTTTAGCACTTACACTGGCAGAAACTCAAGTCTGACGATACCAACCTTTATTGATAAGGAGGCAGAGAAACACGAGCATTTTCTACACTGGCTGTGACATAGTCAGTACAACTATTTTGGAGAGTATTTTGTTAATATTGACAATTTTACTCTTAGGTATAAAGCCCAACGAAGGCACGGGAAGAGACATATGAAAACTGCAGCATTGTTTTAATGTGTAATACTGGAAACATTCTAAGTGTTTGCTGGAGGGGCAGTAGACTGATAAATTGTGGTATAATCATACAGTGGTATTAAAAAAAAACAGTTTTTAAAAGCAGTTTTAGGTTAGGGTCACAGCAAATTTGAACAGAAGATCCAGACCTTCTGCCTGCCCCCGCATAGGCACAGCCTCCTCCATTATCAACATCCCATCACCCCCACCCTGTGGTACCTTTGTTACAATTAAGGAACCTACATACAATGGCATATTATTTGGCACTTAATGAACTTTTATGTGCATCAGCATTTATAAACAAAAGACAATGTGAGATGCAGACTAATAAGTATGATATGACACCATTTTTTTTAAACTTAAAAAAGTGAAACAGTATTATCTATAATTTGTGGAGATCCACATATGTAGTAAAAATATAGAAATGTTTTTGGGAATAATAGCAAGCTCAGGATAGTGGTGATCTCTGTAGAGCAAAGGGAAGAGCCTAAACTATATCTCTGATACTTTGTTTATAAACTGATCTGGAGTAATAACAGCAGTTTTCAAACTTGTTGAATTGGGTGGTAGATAAATGACTGCTTTTGAAAAAAAAATAGTTTCAGAGGTAGAATTTAGTGATTCATTAGTTGCCTAGAACACCCAGTGCTCATTACATCAAGTGTTCTCCTTAATGCTCATCAACGAATTACTCCATCCCCTCTACTTACCTCCCCTCCAGCAAACCTCAGTTTCCCAGAGTTCAGCATCTGCTATGGTTTGCCTCTCTCTCAGTTTTCATCTTATTTTTCTTTCCCTTCCCCTTTGTTTATCTCTTTTGTTTCTTAAAATTCTACATATGAGTGAAATCATATGGTATTTGTCTTTCTCTGTCTTATTTCACTTAGCATAATGCCCTATAGTTCCATGGTAAGGTTTCAGTCTTTTTTTTTTTTTTTTTTTAAGATTTTATTTATTTGAGGGACACCTGGGTGATTCACTTGGTTAAGTGGCTGCCTTCAGCTCAGATCATGATCTCTGGGTCCTGGGATCTCGAGTCACACACTGGGCTCCTTGCTCAGTGGTAAGCCTGCCTCCTTCTGCGGGCCACTCCCCCTGCTTGTGCTCACTCTTTTTCTGTCAAACAAGTAAATAAAATCTTTAAAAAAAGATTTATTTGAGAGAGAGGGCATGAGCAGGAGGAGGGGTTGGGGTCATGTAGACTCCGCACTGAGCAGGGAGCTTGACTCAGCCCCATCCCAGGTCTGTGTGTGTGTGTGTGTGTGTGTGTGTGTACACACCACATTGGAAGATAATGCATCTTCTTTATCCATTCATCTGTTGATGGATATCTGGGCTCTTCCATATTTTAGCTATAGTGGACATTGCTGCTATAAACATTGGGGTGCATGTGCCCCTTCAAATCACTATATTTGTATATTTTGGATAAATACCTAGTAGTGCAATTGCTGGATTGTAGAGTAGCTCTATTTTTAACTTCTTCTTTTTTTTTTTTTTTTAAAGATTTTATTTATTTGACAGAGATCACACACAGGCAGAGAGGCAGGCAGAGAGAGAGGAGGAAGCAGGCTCCCTGCTGAGCAGAGAGCCCGACGCGGGGCTCAATCCCAGGATCCTGGGATCATGACCCGAGCCGATGGCATAGGCTTTAACCCACTGAGCCACCCAGGCGCCCCTATTTTTAACTTCTTGAGGAACCTCCATACTATTTTCCAGAGTGCTATACCAGTTTGCATTCCCACCAATAGTGTATGAGGGCTCTCCTTTCTCTGCATGCTCGGCAGCATCATTTTTTCCTGAGTGTGAGATGGTATCTCACTGTGGTTTTGATTTGTATTTCCTTGATGTCAAATGATGTTGAGCATTTTTTTCATGTGTGTGACTGCTTTTTATATGTTCTGTAATATTCTGTGTCTGAAAGATCATCTAGGAAAAAGGTAAACAAAGTTTCTTCATTTGAGGATGCAGTAATATGAGAGAAAAGTAATTGAAGTTAATTTTAGAAAATAACATGGCATCTTTATATGTCAAAGGGTGAAATAAATTAAAAAGGGAAAGAGTGATAACACATGAGGATGGTTTTTTGATGGGGCAAGTTACTGATGGAGATGATAAGAATAGGTTTTATTAGCCCTGAAAAGATGTGGAATATATTTCTTATGTAAACTGGAATAGGAAAGCAGAGATGAGATGCAAATAGAAATACATTTTCAATTGCAAAAGGCACTATTTTCTCAGTGAGTTATCAAAGTTGAAATAATTCTCGGGGTGTTACATATGTGGGGTTTGAGAAGATTGGAGGAATATGCAGAATATTTGTAAGGAATGAAATAAGGTCAGATAAAAAAATTAGCCTTGAAGGAAAGGGAAGATTGAATAAAATTTATAATAGTATTTTGTTGTGTAATTTTATCAGCTTTGTTTGGCAAGCCAGTGGCAGGATCTTACTGTTGACTGCCTTATCTCACCACTTAGGGGTGGTGGAGAGTCAGAGCCCCAAAATCCTTGAAAATATTTATCTATAACAGGTTTCTCTTACTATTAGTTATAATTTTTTAACAGTTTTTTCATATGTTTATTGGCCATTTATATATTTTTTAAACTTTTTTATTTTTTTATTAACATATAATGTATTATTAGCCCCAGGGGTGCAGGTCTGTGAATCGCCAGGTTTACACACTTCACAGCACTCACCATAGCACATACCTTCCCCTATGTCTATAACCCCACCACCCACTCCCTACCTCCACCCCAGCAACCCTTAGTTTGTTTTGTGAGATTAAGAGTATCTTATGGTTTGTCTCCCTCCCAATCCCATCTTGTTTCATTTATTCATTTCCTACCCTCCAAATCCCCTAGGTGGCCTCTCAACTTCCTCATATTAGGGTGTTATAATTTTATCTAGTTTAGTTTTTCTGTTTATTTGATCTTATTTTTTTAAAGTTTTTATTTAAATTTCAGTTAAATTTCAGTTACAGTGTAACATTTGTTTCAGGTGTAGATTTTAGTGATTCAACACTTAAATACCACACTCAATGTTCATCACAAGAATGCTCCTTAATTCCTATCAACTGCATAACCCATCCCCCCCCCAACCCCCACCTATGGTAACCATCATTTTGTTCTCTACAGTTAAGAGTGTATTTCTTGGTTTGTCTCTCTTTCCTGCCTCCATGTTTATTTGTTTTGTTTCTTAAATTCCACATGAGTGAAATCATGGTATTTGTTTTTCTCTGACTAGCTTCTTTCACTTCTTTCACTTAGCATAATACTCCTGGCTCTGGGGCGCCTCCGTGGCTCAGTTGGTAAGCATCTGCCTTTGGCTCAGGTCATGATCCCAGGGGTCCCTGGGATCAAGCCCTGCATCGGGTTCCCTGCCTAGTGGGAAACCTGCTTCTCCCTCTCCCACTCCCCCTGCTTGTGTTCCTTCTCTTGCTGTCTCTCTCTGTGTCAAACAAATAAAAAAATCTTAAAAAAAAAATTACTTTCTAGCTCAGTCCATGTTGTTGTAAATGGCAAGATTTCATTCCTTTTTTTTTTTCTTAAAGATTTATTTTAGAGAGCATGCATGAGTGGGGGGAGGAGCAGAGAGACATAGAGAGAATTTCAAGTAGACTTCCTGCTGAGCAGGGAGCCAGATTTGGGGCTCGATCTCAGGACGCTGGGATCATGACCAGAGCTGAAATCAGGATTTGGACACTTAACCTATTGAACCACCCAGGTGCCCCAAGATTTCATTCTTTTTTATGGCCAAGAAATATTCCATTATATATATACACCACCTTTTTTATCCATTCACAGTCGGTGCACATTTGGGCTCCACATAATTTGGCTTTTGTTGATAATGCTGCTGTAAATATTGGGGTGCATGTATCCCTTTGATTAGTATTTTTGTATCCTTGGGGTAAATATCTAGTAGTGCTGGATCATAGGGTAGTTCTATTTTTATTTTTTTAATTTTAAATTTTTTTATTTTTTATAAACATATAATGTATTTTTATCCCCAGGGGTACATGTCTGTGAATCGCCAGGTTTACACACTATACAGCACTAACCATAGCACATACGCTCCCCAATGTCCATTACCCCACCCCCCTTTCCCGACCCCCCTCCCCCCAGCAACCCTCAGTTTGTTTTGTGAGATTAAGAGTCACTTATGGTTTATCTCCCTCCCAATCCCATCTTGTTTCTTTTCTTCT
>PISX010035060.1:0-13326 GCA_004024625.1 Mellivora capensis
AGACAAACCATAAGTGACTCTTAATCTCACAAAACAAACTGAGGGTTGCTGGGGGGAGGGGGTCGGGAAAGGGGGGTGGGGTAATGGACATTGGGGAGGGTATGTGCTATGGTTAGTGCTGTGAAGTGCGTAAACCTGGCGATTCACAGACATGTACCCCTGGGGATAAAAATATGTTTATAAAAAATAAAAATTAAAAAAAAAAAAAAAAGAGGATGCTGGAAGTCCGAAAAACTGATGTTGGCTGTAAGAAGCAGAGGAGAGGCTGGACTTCTTTCCCGTATTTTCCAGTGTTCATAGAAGCCATCCTGTTAATTAGCTATGCTTTAAAAAATAATCCTGTGAATCAGCTTTGAAAGTCTGGAAACTAAGTCAAAAGAGAAAAAGCTCAGGTCTGTGTAATAGACACATTAAGCAAATGTGCCTGAAACTTTGTTCACCCAGAGAATAGTTACAAACTGCTTTCTTCTGATACTCAAGAATAAAGGCAGATTTCATATTCCTTTCATTTGGAAAAAAAAAAATCCTCTAAGCCATTCAGTGAGAAGAATGTTCCAAAATCCTCAACAGAGAGGACCAAAAGAGCATGACGACTCTTTGAGAACCCAAAAGAAATCTGGCTATGTAACTCTTCTTTAAAGAGTCATATCACTTAGGAAGAAAATTCCTCCAATTTGAGGAAGGACAGAACAAAGCAAATGTTTGGGAGTAGAAATTTTGACAATTTTAAAGAACCACAATTACTCAACAAACCATGAGTTACTGAGACTTGTAGAAAAGGAACAGGGGTTACTGGGATGGGTAGAACAGTATTAATGCTAAATAACTAGTGAGTGCTATGGAAATTTGTATGACGTGATTTTCATTGGAGATATATAAACAGATCTTGAGAAAGTAATATGGGCCTCAAGCTGATTTAAACATGAACCAGCCACTATTCAAATTTGTCACAATGAACCTAAATTCAAAGAACCTACCCGCTCATGAAAGACTGGAAGACATCTTGAGGGCCCTTTGACTGTTTCAGACTAGAAATAGATGAGATACTTTTTTAAAGTTTCAGGAAAGGAAGAAAATAGAAGAGAAAAAGGGACAGAGAGAATTTCACCAGAAGACTATATTATGAAGAAAGTTTTTGGAACTTTTCTAGCCTGATTTTTACCTTATTTAATGCCAGCTAAGTACTCTCCCCCCCCCCCACAAATTTTTTAACTAAAAAATAAAAGAGGCAATGCAAAGTTCTCTCAAACTTTTTTTTCCCTTTCAGACACAAAGCATAATAATGGAAAAGCAATCCTATCACTATACCTACATGATGAGCAATTTCTTAAAAAGAGAAAAATAGAGATAGAAAGAAAGCCCATGTCAATTAAATTCCATGTTCTTAGTTGATAGAAATTAGTTTAGGAACATCTCTACATGTACATAAATATATACTTCTTTTAATAGCAAAAACAACATGGAATAAAGGCTCTATGTGTTCTTTTTTTAGAGAGAGAGAAAGTGAGCATAAGTGGTGGGGAGGGGCAGAGAGAGAGAATCTTAAGCAGGCTCCATGATCACTGTGTAGCCCAACATGGAGCTTGGTCTCACGACCCAGAGATCATGACATGAGCGGAAATCAAGAGCTGGCCACTCAACTGACTGAGCTACCCAGCCACTCCATGTGCCCATTTTTTAAATGGTACTGACTGCCTATATAAACCCACACATACATGGGTCATCCAAGCTTAAATGTTTGGTCACAAATATTTCAGATCCTTCCCCCACACACCTCACAACTCCTGTCTTTTTCAAATTGTAAGATGTGCCAGTGATTTCCTCCTTTTGGGGACCCCTGTGCAGACTGATCTCCTTCCCCTACATAGTGATGGAACAGTCGTCTACATGCTGAAGTGTCTGAAACCACAGAGCCTCTGTGGAGTAAGTCAGCCAAACAGCCCTCGTGACTGAGAGTAAGAAGTCCTCCCAGGGGAAGGGACATTTGAGTGGGACTCCTAAAGCCACATTAGCTCCAACACTCCTTGACAGCTGTGCTAAAGGATAGAGCTGAGTGCGCAGGTGCTCTTGTTCACTCAGGAATTACATGGATTCTCTAACATAATTATAGTGGCTATTGTGTTTTTTTAAAAAAGCATTTCCCCATTGATGTGACTTTACTGGTGAGGTATTTTCTCCTCCACAGCCCATCCCCCCATGAGGCTGGGTGGAGGTGGCTGTGAATGAGGACTCACCTCCAGAGAGAGAACAAGTCAAAGGAAATCCCACTCTTTCTGGCTCAGGAGGGTGGGGGAAAAGGAGCCTGGAAAAAGGCCCAGGCAAGAGTATCCAAATTCACTCCCCATGCTGCCTCTGTTAGAAAAGGAGAAAACCAAACACAGGGCTATTCCCTGTTTTCCATCTAGGACTCTGAGAGGAGGAGTAAGCACAGGGTAAGCACAAAATCAGAAGAGGCCTCGTTTAGCTCCATAGTTGCCCTCAGCTCCTCTATGCCGTTTGGAGGCTAGAAGTTAGCAGAAGGTATCACCTGATGAGGTTCAAGGGCTGGAGGAAGATGACCAGACCAGAGACTGAAGGCGAGTTTCAGGCAAACCTCAGGAGCAGAGAAAGAGGGGCAGTGGGCCTGAGTCAGCTAGGAGGAGCCCCATTCCTGACCACCAGGGAACAGACCCCAAGTTCAGCAGCTGGTACCCGAGGATTCCACTGCTCCAGAGGCCTGCACGGAGGCAGACACATACATGCTCCTTCTCGTCTGATCCTAACTTTCCTGCAGGCAGAGCCCTCTTTCCCACCCTCACTGCCACCAGAAGCTCATGGCACCCACTCAGTGGCTCCTTAACCACTTACAGCTTTCCAAAGGTGACAGTCTCGGCTGCACCCCATCTATGCCTTTGCACTGCAGTTGTGTCTTGAGGATCCTTTGTCCTCTTGTTCATATGATCAGTTTATTCTACAAGACCTAACCCTAGCCTCTGAGAAGACTCACCAGTCCCTCAGGCCAAGATCATCACTCACTACTCTGCTCACTGCATCTTGTCTACTTACTCTATGGTAGGACTCATCAAGGATTTGTATGTGATTTCACCTTCCCCACCAGATCGAAAAGTACACCTCCTCCATCTCTGCATCCCCCACTCTAATGACAGCACCTGGCTAAGAGGAGGTACTCATAGCTTTATTTATTTGTTAAGTGAATTTATAGACATGGACAAAATAGAAAATTTCTGTTAGGAAGTCAAAAAAATGCTTTTGTTAGGACCTACTTTATGCCAGCACTGTTAACATGCATTTTTATATACACAATTTCATCGAATCCACACCCCAACGTGCAAGAGTATTATCATTGTCGTTGTACCAATGAGTACAATGAGGCTGGGAAGGATGAAGGGACTCATCCAAGAACAGGAAGGAAAGGAAAAGGCCAGGGTTAGAATTCATGTCTTCTGACTCCAATAGGAGGACTCCATAACATCAGTTTCTAAACAGCTTTCACCATTGTACTCTACTAGAGTAGAAAGGTTGATATACAGTTAAAAAGAAAGAAAGAAAGAAAGAAAGAAAGAAAAAAAGTAAACTATGGCTTATATTTTATCTTTAACATCTCTTCATATGATTATAATTTAATAGCATCAATTCACATTAGTCACTTTAATTTTCTGTCCTAGTGGGGAGCTCATAGGGTAAGGAGGAGACTGGAGGGCATGGTGCCAATATCATCCCCCACCTTGTCACAGGCAGCCGATAGCTTACAGTAGTTTTGGGTCTCCATGAGACTATGATCAAACAGAGAATAAATGCTGTTGGAATCAACTGTGAGGCCACAGCTGTACATGGAATAAGGACTGGAGGGTGACTTCAACAAAACCAAGTGAAGTGTTTTAATGACGGATACATTTTTCAATGAGATGAGCTTTTCCCAGACCCTACTGGCTGTTTCTCTGAGCGATCATGGTGAGTCACAGGTTTGACAAAGCTTTCCCCCACAACTTTGAGGCATTAGGAGGTTGTCAGAAAACTCACACTTGTGGTGGAGATCTGTTTTTGAAGTTGTACAGAATTACCAATTAATGAGTTCTCGTATTATTCTTTTATAGCTGGGTGCATCTGGATAAGACTCAACCACAAAGGGGCCCAGGTTTGTATATCATTAATTCTAACTTCCAGAGACATATATGGTCTCACTGTTACCTACTCTATTTGCCTTTGTTTTCTGAAGACCTGGTAAAGCCAATTAATAGGCCGATTAGCAAAATTTTTAATTCTTTTCAAGTACCTCCTTTTTTTAATTACTGCAGATGCACCAGATCCTCTAAGCAGGGCTATAAAGCATTTGGGTTGTCTGATTGTAATAAGCTCTGCAAGGCAAATGCCCATGTGCCAGCCCATAGGCAGACGTGGAATTATAGAATGGATTACAAGTTCTGAAAAGTATTTTACTGGTAGTAAACACACACTCAGAAAAGAAAGACACTTGGTCATTGCATAATGCTCAAAGGATCAGCTTGACATCTGGCAGGTAACAGATGCTCTTAAAATATTTCTCAAATAAATAATGCTACTATAGACCCTCTACTATGACATCAGCTGTAGTATTCTTCAACTTGCTATCTGGTACAGATTATAGAGAATAGATTTACTTTTATTCAGAAAATTTTTTTAATTTTCCTAAAAATACAAAGTATAACAAATATCCATATTCCTGCCAGTCATAATTAATCAATGTTAATCATGTGTCACATTTAAGATTTTTAATAAAAGAAATAACAACTAACATTTATTGAGATTTAACCACGGAAGTATTCCAAGTATTTTACATATATTAATTTGATTAAAACTTTAAGAAAAACCCTATGAGATAGGGGTTGTTATTATCTCAATTTTACCTAGAAGAAACCAAGGTATAGAATTTTAAGATTGTGCCAAGTCGTAAGATTTAAGAAGGTATACTAGTTTGCTAGGGCTGCCATAACAAAGTACCAAAGGCTGTGTGCCTTAAACCACACAAATTTATTTTCTCACAGTTCTAAAACTAGAAATCTGAGACCAAGGTGTCTATAGCATTTCTTCTGAGGCTTCTCTCCTTGGCTTGTAGACACCTGCCTCCTTCTGGTGTCTTCACATGGTCTTCCCTCTGTGCATATCTGTGTCCTAATTTCCTCTCCTTATAGGAACACCAGTCATATTGGATTAGGACCTACCCTAGTAAACTTACTGTAACTTAATTACCTTTTTAAAGGTACTGTCTTCAAATACAGTCATATTCTCAGTACTGGGGGTTAGGACTTAAACATATCAATTTCAGGGAGATACAACTGAATCTATCCCAGAGGCAGAGCTGGCATTCATTCCCAGGAAACTGTGACCCATAGCCATGTACTTGCTGTCCATAGCATAGCTGTCCCTGATAACAATCAGGTCCCCATTGCACACTTTCTCAAAGCCAGTCTCCCCATCCCATCCATTCTTCACAGAGGCAACACTATCACAAAGTTTATGCTACTTTTAGAAGTTAACCTACATAACATGCATCCTTAATCTTATGTTTTTCTAACAAGTATTAAGTTAAAAATACCACCCTTCTCCCAATAAGACAAGAGTCTTAAAGTGTTTTAACTTCTCTCCAAATAGCATCACATGCTCACACCTTTCATGTTATTGGTGTCCCGTATCTTAACCATCCTTTAACCACCTCCCCTCCTAAATGAGTTAATAGTGCCAACACTTAGGCTTACAAATATGTTTGATTGATTTCCTTGGTCATGATTTCTTCTTGCACTTGGGGTTCATTTTTCTAGTTGCTGAAGTGTCTGCATTAAAATTTCTTTCAATGAGGGCCTGGGAGTAGGAATGTGCTCCATCTGTGTATATCTGGAAACGTCTTCATTACCCTTACTTGATACAGCTTTAGGTTCAAGGTATTTTCCTCCATGCTTTAAGATAGGATTACATTATTCCTAGTGATTAATTCATAATTCTAATCATCATTTGTTTCCAATTTTGAAAGTAACCTGGTTTATCTCTCTGGTATCTTTTAGTCTTTCCCCTCTTTTTCCTTAATGTTCTGCAGATTTATTATGATGTGTTTAGATGTGAATTTGTTTCTATTTACCTGACTTGAGACAAATGTCTTTTTTCCATTCTAGAAAACTCTGTTATTGTCTCTTCAAATACTCTCTCTTCTATTCTTTTCATTTCATTCTTCTAGATGTCTAATAGAAAAAGTTATAGTTGTTCATTTTACCCTCCATATCTTCCATGTCTCTTAATTTACCTTCCTTTTCTCCAAGTCCTTGTCTCAGTACTGAGTTCCAGGTGATTGCCCCAACTCTGTCATCTACTTTACTTCACTAGTTCTCTCTCTTTCTGTAGTTAAACTATTGTTTAGTCTGTAAAGGAAACATTTCCTTCAAAGGCACAAGGTCTTTCAAAAATCCTCAATTGTCAGCATCCTATAATAGGCTAACATTCATTTCAAAGAGCTTTGTTCATAAAGCCCATAACATTGTAGTGAAATGTTTTCCCTAGATGCAACAACAGTAAAAAAAAAAAAGTCCAAAACCTTATTCAAGTGATCATTTTTAAAGTAATTCATAGATTATCTATTGTATGCATTGCATTCATTGAGAATCTGTACTAAGAATGGCAGTACAGTCAAGCAATGCGTTTCCAGAAATGGTAATGAAGTGCAGCCAAAATAGAGATAATTATTTTAATTAATGGTAATGATTTTAACGGTTGAACATTTTAACTAATTAATTATGATTGATTGCTTGTTACTAATCAGGAATATGATTTGAAGTTGTAATTGAAAAACCAGGAGCAATAGGTTCTGCAGAGAGCATATTACAAGCCTACTGAGATCAGGAGCATAACTTTTGCCTTGAAAACTGCATCCTGGAGCATTCCAGTCCTTTTTCCTTCATATGTTCCTTAGAATAACTGTCAGAACATGGATTTTGGTTCCATGTTTAGGATCCTTTATCAGCAATGGAAAACAAAATGTAAATACATTTGATGCAATGTATTATGGTGTTATGGCTACAGCTTTTAATACCATATTAGTCATTTAAATTTATTATTAGTCTTTGAGTCTAAGTTGTCTATCTTTAGATAAATAGTTTGGATATAAGAAGCTACTCAATTAGTCTACTCAGACAACATGAAACTTCTTTTATTTTAATGAGCATTGACTGAGAATTTGTTTTCCATATAATTTATATGTAGTACTTTGGACATTGGATTGTTAAGCCTTTTAAAATCTGACAAACGAAAAATATCACATTAAAAACTGCTAAAACTAATGAGATAAGCTTCTTTTCACTCTTTCATCTATTATTCTAATGGTTCTATCTAATTTGGCAGATCACTATTTCAACATAACCTGGGATTTATCTTGTAGTAATTCATTCTGCATTAATATGTGTTACTGTACTATGGTAAGATGGCTATTTTCATCTAATCCTTTACCATAAGGAAAATGCCACATTGACCTGCTTCTATTTGTTAGATAAGGAGAGGCAGGGAAAGAGATAGAAAGAATGATAAAGTGATAATAAGGCATGACAGGTTTGGAAAAAGCAGAAGGTCAGTGTAGTGTGGTGCAGGGTATGAAGATAGGAAAGTGGAAAGAAGTAAGACTGGAGGGGTGGGTGGAAGCCAAGTTGCAGAGCCCCTTGTTTGTCAGAGTGCTATGGACAAAGGAAGAAAGGCTGGAGATCACTAGGGAGGGGATGATATAATCAAATGTATTTTCTGGAAGGCCATAAGGGAGCACCTATTGGAAGATAGATGGTAATCAGGAAAGAAGTTAAAAAGGAGGCTGTTCCTATAGTCCAGATGACAGACAATGAAATCTTAGAGTAAGGCAATGACAGGGGGCATTCCTAGAATGGGACTGCCCACATTTGGTTAACAGTTAACTGTACATAAGTATTTAATTAGCAATTAAATGTATGGTGACCGTGGAGGAGGTTCAAGTTCCTGGGATAAATATGAGCTCAGTTTGGGACATGTTAAAATCAAGGTCCTGAAAACACTCTGGTTATCTCATGTTCTAACCACTTCTTTCCACTTAGCCCATTCAACAACCATACCTCATCAACCTATTGTCTACAGCCATGGTCTCCAGATCATGTATCTACTTTTCAAATTAGATTTATATAGCCAGGTTCTGCCACCAGAGGAAGCAAGTGTGGGAGGAGGGCCTGTGCCATTGATTGGCATGGGAGCAAATGCACAAAATATTGCCAACATTGGACCATCTTTTTCTACATCTCATAGTCTAATCACTGATTTTTCAATCACTTAATTTATACTGCCTCCTCTGATATTATTTTAATCACAGTCTTTAAAAGCATTGGCTCTGAGTCACTTTTGCAAAATGTGTTCATAAAGAGTGTCTGATCTCCCTTCTTTTCTCCTAGTAAATTTCAATATCTAATTAGCTACAATTGAATCTTTCTCTCATTGCCCAGTCCATCCTTATGAGAGTCTAGTCATAGATTACTGGACCCCTCCCCATCTTCTCTACCCTGTAGTGGCCCAGTTATGAAAAATATCAGCACATTGAGGCCCAGAGGACTAGACTCAAAATCCCTGTAATTCTTCTCATCCATAGTCAAGATTGGACCAAAGCCCTCTGTGATCATGGAGTCTTCAGCTAGGGGTCAAATGACTTAAGTGTGAAGAGAAGAGATCTGTAAAATGTGAAAGCCAAGCAATTCTCCAACATTTTTTGAAGTTAGTAGCATTTGCAAACATTTACCCATTTCATAATCTTGTATGAAACTCTGGGGGCATAATCTTTATTTCTCTCAGGTATTATCAAGGTTAAAGTGCACTGTTTATATTTCAGCCAAGAATTTTTTTTTTCAAAATCAAGGGGAAAGTGGACACAGACTTGAAGGAATAATGATATTCAGATCATCAGGTTTTTTTGTTTGTTTGTTTGTTTTTTTACCTTGCTGTAGATCGTCCACTCAGTAATTTACCCTTGGACATTTTTAGTCTCAGGTCAGACTTCCTTCTGCCATTTGGCATTCTCCCAGGCACCATCCTTTTCCATCACTCAGTGTAAACATTAGCCAAGCATAATTAGGAAGGTAAATCTGCTGTAGAAATGATCGTGATTTCATTTAGGTTTAGCCAATGTTAAACAATGGATAGTCAGTTAATTTTCTTTTCCTGTAAATTTAAAAACAAATAACAGACTCATCATCTAGACACATCTAAACTGTCTAAGTCACCTGCTGCAGCTTGTTTTTCTGATGATAATATTTTCAGTTATGTTCTCATTTCAGTACTAAGAAATGAATTTTGGGGCAGGAAGAAGGAAGGAGCACAGAGAATGAAGGGAAAAGTAGAAAAGGACAGCATTAGAGACCACTGTGTATCATAAGACCATCAGATAATTTAGGTATTTCAGCTGCAAACAAAATTCACTACTTACACTGGTTTGCAGAACTGACAGTCTGTTTTGCCAGAATGATCAACATTAGCAAGCAGCATCCTACTGTTCAGCTGTGGATTTAGTCTGGAGTCATAGAAGAGTATAATATGCTTACGAATAGCACCTCTCAGAGTGTGAAGTGCACCTCCTGGGCTGGCAATCTAACCTTGGTTCTGGCAGGGCCCCAAGCAAGGTGAAGGAAAAGGGGGGAGAAATGAATGAATAATATTTCCTCTTTTACTTAAGATTTGCCAAAACTAGAACCTGGCATTGAATACTCAGAGCTGAAATACTCCACAGATAGTTCCATTCATGTGCTGGATCAAAATTGATATGGCTTAGTAAAGAAGAAAAATGAGCACTGGATGCTCTATCCATATGGTAAAAGTAAGAGCCTGACAACCTCTCCCTTTTCTTCCTCATTACCAACTTTTGTGTGTTCCTAATGATCTGCCTACAGAAGGGATCTGAATCTGAGATCCTAATCAGTGAGTTTTGAAAGTTCTTATGGCAGTGTCTTCAAGATCATGATGTAGGCTGGATGTCCCCAGACAGAGCGAACAGTAATATTCTCTTATGTATGTATACAGCTAGCCATACCCACTAACCACAATGAGTTAAGCATCTCACAGTAAATAATCCTGCTGAAATAAAAGCCTTAATTTTCTCAGCCCCAAATGAATTATAAAGATAATCCATTTACCAATTATAAATATGCCCAGCGGAAGCTATTATGGTGCAGCAAATGTGTATCTTATATCCAAAAATGATGTTATTGTTATATTCTGTGATAGGGTTTTCTCTTTGGATCGTCTCTGCAGCAGTGGTAATGAGTTCATACACAGATACTGACATGCTTTCTTTCCTTGTTGCTGATGACCAAAATCCTCATTTGTTAGATATTGGCCAGAATTGGGATCATCACAGCAAAATAGTTTAAAGCTTATAGATTATTGTTACTATCAATGTTAAATTTTTTACTACCAGCAAAATTTGCATAACCCATACAGTAAGGTTTTTTTTAATGTTATATCCTACTCTGTAAAGCAAGTAAAGCACTATATGTACATTATATCACATGTACATTTAATTGGTTAAGGTAAAGTATTGATTTCAGTAAAAAAATATTATTCAAAGAAGAATGATTATAAAGAATTCCTTATATGTGAATGAGGATTAAGTTGAGTTATAAAGAGAATCAATGGATTATTTCTCAAGGGATTTATGATATGAGTCCTAATTTTATTGCTTTACACCAAAATCTTGTATAAAAGTTAGAAAACAAAGCATAGCTACAAAGTGATGTTTAATTAAGTCACAAAAACTAAATAAAATAAAGTTAGAGCAAACTACTCAGGATTCATTTTGAAAAACAATTAACTATGCAATTGTATCTACCATCTCTTTTGACCTCAGGTTTCAAATAACTTTAGCTCAGATTTTTTAAGAACTCAGTGCAAATAGTGTCTCCAAATTTAAAATATTTTGTCACTGTCAGATAGTAATTTACCATTCCCAACATTAATCAAGAGTAAATACTAATTAAAAATGTTTAATGGGCACCTGCGTGGCTCAGTGGGTTAAGCCTCTGCCTTCCACTCGGGTCATGATCTCAGGGTCCTGGGATCGAGCCTGCATCAGGCTCTCTGCTCAGCAGGGAGCCTGATTCCCCCTCTCTCTCTGCCTGCTTGTGATCTCTCTCTCTCTCTCTCTCTCTCTGTGTCAAATAAATAAATAAATCTTTTAAAAATATATGTTTAGTACCTTATCCCATGATTTTACATAAACAAAGAAGGGTCCCTGTCTTGCAAGTTCTAGATAGAAGGTCACCAGTTTAAGAAGCAATATTTGACTAGAACCATATATTACAAGGATGAAGATGTGGAGTAGGTGGTCTCCTGAGAGGGCATCTTCCAGCTCTTGACTATATATTTGGATAATAATCATTAGAAGAAAATATATTATCTTTTTAATTTGACATTATTTTTCCTCTTCTCCCATTCAAAAGATGTGTGCTTTGAAGTAGCATGATGCTTCTTCACAAAAGCAAGGAATCTGTAGTCAGAAAATAGAGCCTTTTCTCATCCACTTAGAAAGTCACTTCCTTTGTAATTATAATGGAAATAATAATGAGACTGTCCCCCACATGCCTCACATGGTGAGTTTCAAATGATACAGGAATGTAAGAGCAATTTGTAAAACCTAAATTCCTGTATAAATGTTAAAGTTGAACATTTATTTAGTTATTTTTTTCTAATTATCATAATGATAAACACTAATTCAGACCTTATTGATATTGAGGAAATGCATTTTCTTAATAGATGGCCATGATTTAGAAATACAATCTGACGTTGAAAGAGTTTAGAATTATTTAAAACTAAGGGACAAAAATATAATATTTGTCATTAAAAACCCAGTAGTGAGTTTATCATCACACTGGACCCATCAGAAGACAGGATTAGTAGGCTAAAAGAGAGAAAAATATAAAATATTCCAATTGAAGCTTACGTTAAAAAAAGAATAAAGGGGGAAATCATAAATATATAAGCAGCATGTTCATGAGTTCTAACATGTGTGCAACTGAAGTCCTAAAAGAAGAGAAGAAAGAAAAAGGAGAGAAGAAATACTGGAAGACATAATTGCTCAGAATATTCCAAGGACATCAAGAGGCTCAATGAACCTCAAGCAGGATTAATACAAAAGAAACCACACATAGTCATATCCTCATCAAATGCCGTAAATCAAAGACAAACATCTCAAAAACAGAAAATTGCTACTCTGCAAAAGAGCAGCATTGAGGCTTAGAAATGACTTTCTGTCAGAAACTATAAAATCAAAATAATAGAGGGGGAAGCAGTCAAGATGGCGGAGAAGTAGCAGCTGAGACTACATCAGGTAGCAGGAGATCAGCTAGATAGCTTATCAAACCATTGCGAACACCTACAAATCCAACGGGAGATCGAAGAGAGGAAGAACAGCAATTCTGGAAACAGAAAATCGGCCACTTTATGGAAGGTAGGACCGGCAGAGAAGTGAATCGAAAGCGACGGGAGGATAGACCGTGGGGGAGGGGCCGGCTCCCGGCAAGCGGTGGAGCCACGGAGCACGAAATCGGGACTTTTAAAAGTCTGCTCCACGGAGGGACATAGCTCCAGAGGCTAAACCGGGGTGAAGCCCACACGGGGTCAGCGTGGCCCCAGGTCCCACAGGGTCACAGAAGGGTGTCTGAGTGTCGCAGAGCTAGCAGGTATCGGAGCGGGAAGCCGGCTACAGAGATAGAGCTGATGAGTGAGCTCTCAGCTCGGGGTTACCTTGAACCGGTCGCAGGCTGGGTGAGCTCGGAGCGTGGCCAGAGGCGAGGGAGATGGGAGTAGCCGGGGTTTTTCTCTGAGGAGTGGAGCCCCGAAATCTCAGCTCTTCCGGGCCAGAGATTGGGAGGCCGCCATTTTCATTCCCGTCCTCCGGACTCTATGGAAAGCGCTCAGGGAACAAAAGCTCCCGAAAATGAACCCGAGCGGATTACTTAGCCCGGGCCCTGGTAAGGGCGGTGCAGCTCTGCCTCGGGCAAAGACACTTGAGAATCACTACAACAGGCCCCTCCCCCAGAAGATCAAAAGAAATCCAGCCAAGACCAAGTTCACTTAACAAGGAGAGCAGCGGAACTTCAGAGGAGAAGAAAGCAAAGCGCGGAATTCATGGCTTTCTCCCCATGATTCTTTAGTCTTGCAGTTAATTCAATTTTTTCTTTAAAGGGCATTTTCCTAGGGTCTTTGCCACCCTTTTAGTATTTTATTTGCTCCTTCATATAATCTTATCTGGAAAAAATGACAAGGCGGAAAAACTCACCACACAAAAAAGAACAAGAGACAGTACCAAAG
>PISX010035061.1:0-13328 GCA_004024625.1 Mellivora capensis
TTTTTTTTTTTTTTTTTTACAGATCCAGGTTGATGAAGTCAGGAAGCTGGTATATTTTGAAGGCACCAAGGACTCTCCTTTGGAACATCACCTATATGTGGTCAGTTATGTAAACCCTGGAGAAGTGACAAGGCTGACCGACCGTGGCTATTCCCACTCTTGCTGCATCAGCCAGGTATTAAGTCCCTGTTGGAAAAGAGTTTCCTATCACATAAAAACCTTCTGCTCATGTCATACTCCTTTAGAGTAATGTGAAAATCAGTGAAATTGGCCTGCTGAAGTCTGATCCTCTGAGGAAAAGCTTTAAAAAGTCTACCTTTAAAAAAAAAATTATTTGTTTATTTGAGAGAAAGCCAGAGAGCGCACACAAGCAGAGGGGAGGGGCAGAGGAGAGTGAGAAGCAGGTTCTTGGCTGAGCAGGAAGCCCAATGTGGGGCTCTCCCAGGACCCTGAGATCATGACCTGAGCCTAAGGCCAATGCTAAACCAACTGAGCCACCCAGACGCCCCTAAAAAGTCTACTTTTAACATCAGCATTGTATATGGACATAAATGGTCCAACTCTAACCATACTCCTGCTTGCACCAGGACAGATGTAGCACCTTTTTTGTTTTTCCATGGGGAAAAAGTAATTGTTTCTCCTTTCTCTAGCATTGTGACTTCTTTATAAGTAAGTATAGTAACCAGAAGAACCCACACTGTGTGTCCCTTTACAAGCTGTCAAGTCCTGAAGATGACCCAACTTGCAAAACAAAGGAATTTTGGGCCACCATTTTGGATTCAGCAGGTACTTATTTTCCTGAACCCGATTTTATGCAGGATTAGTACATAAGTGCACTAAACCCGTTTCATAGGTCCACATTTCTCAACTCTCACCACCACTTAGCCCTGAGCTTCTGAGTTCTGATTGATCCCACCCTTCCTATTCTATCAACCACCAGATAAGATGGGTTACCTCCCATTCCAAGCAAGAGCAGGTTTGGAAGGCCTTTTTGAAGTTTTTAAATTTCATTTTATTTATTTTTTTTAAAGGTTTTATTTATTGATTTGACAGACAAAGATCACAAATAGGCAGAGAGGCAGGCAGAGAGAGAGGGGAAGCAGACTCCCGCCGAGCAGAGAGCCCGATGCGGGGCTCGATCCCAGGACCCTGAGATCATGACCCGAGCCGAAGGCAGAGGCTTAACCCACTGAGCCACCCAGGCGCCCCTCATTTTATTTTATTTTATTTTTTTAATTTATTTATTTGTCAGAGAGGGAGAGAGAGCAAGCACAGGCAGACAGAGTGGCAGGCAGAGGCAGAGGGAGAAGCAGGCTCCCTGCCAAGCAAGGAGCCCGATGTGGGACTCGATCCCAGGACCCTGGGATCATGACCCGAGCCGAAGGCATTCGCTTAACCAACTGAGCCACCCAGGTGTCCCTTATTTTTTATTTAAACAATCTTCACACCCATTGTGGGGCTCAAACTCATGACCCCTGTATCAGGAGTCACACACTCTTCCAACTGAGCCAGCCAGATGCCCCTGGAGGGCTTTTTTGAAAATAAGAATAAAATAGCCACAATATCAGCTAAGAAATGATTTTGTTCTCATGTTTGGGTAATTTCCCAGATAAACAGATGAAGAAAATGTACATGGAACTAGTAAGACTGAGCAGGGAAGCTGCAGCTTTAGGGAATAACCAGCTGGTAGCTTTCTTAACTTTTTAAGCACTTACAGTGGCCATTTTAATAAAAGGTAGAACACTTGTTCTATAGGGAGTGAATAGCACTGTGAATTATCTATTTTTTAAATGCTTGATTTCTTAAAGAAAAAATTTTATGTATCTTTAATTTTTCCCCAAATCCTTTTTCCTGTTAAGCATTTTCCCTCATGAATAGCTGCTGAGGGATTAAGAAAGTAGTGCAAAACCACAGGGCATGTTCCGGTGTCCACAGGTAGATTTGTAATATGGTGATGATCTCTGCTTAGACTGTGACATCATCCAGTGTACAGAGACTTAGGACAGGTCTGTATAGCTTTGTTAAACCAAATACTGATCATGACTTTCATTTTTTTCTGGGTCCTGGTTAGGCTTACTCTCCAGTGATCAGAAACAAATGTTTATTCAGCACCTGCTGTGAGCAAGTTAAACTGAGTTAAATTTGTGCTTCCAGTTTCTGGTCAGTTATATGGCTTAACCATCATTAAGTTACACTGAATCAAGCACAAAGTGTTTGTATACTTCTGCATCTAAACACCTCCTAGGCTCTAAGGATTTTTCAGATTATTGTGTGTCTCTTTTTGAAATAATTTAATATATATAATATGTTCATTTAATTTTCTTTTTTTTTTTAAATTTTTTTTTTTTAATTTATTTGTCAGAGAGAGAGGGAGAGAGAGAGAGCACGAGCACAGGCAGACAGAATGGCAGGCAGAGGCAGAGGGAGAAGCAGGCTCCCCGTCGAGCAAGGAGCCCGATGTGGGACTCGATCCCAGGACGCTGGGATCATGACCTGAGCCGAAGGCAGCCGCTTAACCAACTGAGCCACCCAGGCGTCCCTAATTTTCTTTTTTAAAGATAAATGTTCTTGAGTAATTTCTTATCACCTGTAAGGGGGATGGTTATTTATTTGGGGGGGAGGGGGTTGTGGGATCATGGTTTCTTGTCCTTGCTCTCAGATTGCAGAGCTCCCATAAGAACTACTTTTATGTACTTTTTTTGTTATCTCCTCATAGGTCCTCTTCCTGACTACACCCCTCCAGAGATTTTCTCTTTTGAAAGTACTACTGGATTTACATTGTATGGGATGCTGTACAAACCTCATGATCTACAACCTGGAAAGAAATACCCCACTGTGCTGTTCATATATGGTGGTCCTCAGGTGGGTGTATTTCCTTATTTTATTTTATTTTCATTCCAGTATAGTTAATATATACTGTTATATTAGTTTCAGGTGTACAGTATAGTGATTCAGCAATTCTATACATCACCCAGTGCCCATCATTACAGCTGCACTCCTTAATCCCCATCACTCATTTCGCCTGTCCTCCCACCCACCTTTGAGGTGGGCATATTTGTATATATACGTGTGAGTGTGTTTAGGTGATTTGTTTTTTAAATGTCTAGTCCAAGTTAAGAGCATTGTTGGGCCTCTGCTGTTATTGACTTGGGCTTGTGTTCTAATTCCTGTTTAGAAGTTGGGTTTTGGGGGTGCCTGAGTGGCTCAGTTGGTTAAGCGACTGCCTTCAGCTCAGATCATGATCCTGGAGTCCCGGGATCGAGCCCCCCTTTGGGCTCCCTGCTCGGCAGGGAGTCTGCTTCTCCCACTGGCCTCTCTCCTCTCATGCTCTCTCTCTCTCTCTCTCTCTCTCTCAAATAAATAAATAAAATCTTAAAAAAAAAAAAGTTGGGTTTGTTACATGGCTAATTTATAAAGCAGCGTCAATTTCTTAATTTATAGTAGGACTGTAACTGTCATGGGGAATGGAATATTCATGTCAGCAAATAAATACGTTACCTTTTATGTAGAGAAGAAACTTGTCTGGGAAGTGAAATTAAGTAGTTAACTGTCTTGGTAAATAAAAAGAGTTTTAATAGATATTTTCAGAAGCCTTGGTAGCCTGATGAATTCCCCCTCTTCATTCTAAGTCTGTATCTCCCAAGCAGACCAGAATACTTTTACCATCTAGGTAAGGCAACTGCTACAGTACCGTTCAGCAGTAAGAAATTTCACCTGAATTTTCCTTTTTCTTGATTAAATATTAGCATGTGAATATTAAGTAATTCCTGTTGACTATCAGAGTAAGGTATTTGGGGTACGTGCATTGGTTATTTGGCACTTTTAAAAAAATGTTTATTGATTATATTATCTTACTGTTTGGCCCTTAAAGAAATAGAATATAGTTATCCTGTTTTTATAATGCAGCTCTTGCCTCCATAAATATCCTTTATAATTATATACAGTTAATCAATTTCTGGAAAGGTATCGGGATGCTAAGACATCCAAAAAGTAGGTACCCTTGGCTGGCTCAGTCAGCAGAGCACATGACTGTTGATCTTGGGGTCATGAGTTCAAGCCCCACTTTGGGTGTAGTACTTTAAAAATAGGAAAAAAAGAAAAAGACATACAAAAAATAACATAAAAGCAAAATAACTGCATAAGCCACAAAGTCTCAGCAATGGCAGTCATAGATCAAGTTAAATCACTTTGCCATCGTTAAGTGTGTTTTATAAACAAAAGATGATTCACATTTGTATTACACTCATCTATACATAAATGATAATCAAAACTATAAATAGTTAAATTAGCCTTCTGTTAAAAACTTGAAGCCAAATCTGTAAACTTTTAAAAAAAAGTCTTGGGGTGCCTGCATGGCTCATTTGGTTAAGTATCTTGGTTTTGGCTCAGGTTGTGATCTCAGATTCATTAGTTCAAGCCCTAGTCCTGTGTCTGGCTCTCTACTTGCATACTCTCTCTCTCAAATGAATAAATACTTAAAAAATAAAGGCTTAATACAAAGAAATTTAAGAAACAAATTATAAGACACTCTCAGAAGCTTTACATGTTTTGGTATATTATTTTTATATTAAGGCTAAGTAAGAAGGATGTTTCTCCTTTCCAGTGAAGAAATGATATATGTGACAAATACACTTTAAGACTAACTGGTTATGTGGATCTTTAAGACTAGAGGATTCCTTTACATTATTCCTTGTTACTAATTATGTTTTAAAAGCCACGGGGTGCCTGGATGGCTCAGTAGGTCAAGCATCTGCCTTCAGCTCAGATCATGATCCCAGAGTCCTGATATTGAGCCTGCATCAGGCTTCCTGCTGGTTGGGGAACCTGTTTCTCCCTCTTCCTTTGCCGCTCCCCCTGCTTGTGCTTGCTCTCTCTTTCAAATAAAAAAATAATAAATAGGGCGCCTGGGTGGCTCAGTGGGTTAAAGCCTCTGCCTTCGGCTCAGGTCATGATCCCAGGGTCCTGGGATCGAGCTCTACGTCGGGCTCTCTGCTCTGTGGGGAGCCTGCTTCCTCCATTCTCTCTCTCTCTGCCTGTCTCTCTGCCTACTTGTGATCTCTGTCAAATAAATAAAATCTTTAAAAAATAATAAAATAAAAATATTTTTTAAAATGTTTTTTTTTTTTTTATTTACTTGACACAGAGATAGAGGGCACAGTAGGCAGGGTAGCAGGCAGAGGGAGGGAGAAGCAGGCTCTCTGCTGAGCAGGGAGCCCAATGCAGGGCTTGATCCCAGGACCCTGGGAGCATGACTTGAGCCGAAGGCAGCCACTTAACCGACTTAGCCACCCAGGCACCCCTAAAAATAAATTTTTGATTAAATCTTATTATTAGTCCAAACCATGTTCTTTCTTGGTGTATATTCAGGTCAAAGTGGGAATCTCCTGATTGGCAACAATGTCACAACTTGTAACATGAAGTGAATTACTTTGTCACTAAATGCAGCAATGTCTATAGTTGGACAAAAGTGAAATCCAAGAAAAGCAAATATATCTGATTAAAGTCATCTAGGCTTAGTTCTTTGAACTCTTTATTGATAATAGCTGTATGTTTTAAAATGTTTATTTAACAAATCCTTGTGATGTTTCATATGTGCTAGACACTGTTTTATAAATACAAATGAACAAGAAAATGGGCTGAGTGATAGCAGGACACAGGTTTTGTAGAACTGGTACTGAAGTAGACTTCTGAATTCTCAGTGGCAAAGGCCATTATGTTTAAGTACCTTCCTTCAGAAATAGCAGACCTCTGGCTGCAAAGGCACAAACACTGGCTCTTGGGGGACATGTTCGTATCAGGCAGTTGGGCCAATTTTGTGTGTGAAAACAGGCAAAGAAGAGAAGTAGTTTTCTTTTAAGATTTATTTATTTGAGAGAAAGAATGAGTTCGAGCACATGGGGCAGGGAGGGGAGGAAGGGGGCAGAGGGAGAGGAAAAGAGAGTCCTCAAGCAGACTCCCTGCTGAGCACAGAGCCAGACATGGGGCTTGGTCCAGGACCCTGAGACCAGGAGCTGAGCAGAAACCAGGAGTTGGACACCCAACCAACTGCCACCCAGGGACCCTGAAGTTGTTTTCTTTAAGTACTCATTTTTGTCTTCTATGCCTACTGTTTCTTTTTTCAAGTCCTTTCCTTTTTGCCCCTCCTCCCAAGAGAGAAAGGGAAAACACTGTTAACTATACTGGAATTAAAATTTAAAAAAAAAATTTTTTTTTTAAAGAAAGGGAAAACATCATTCTCCTATCTCCATTTTTCATTCATTCATTCAGCAAAAAGTCATTGAGTTCCTATTATGTGGCTGTTGTTCTAGGCTGTGAGGATACCATAGCAAACAAATCAGACTAATGTCCCACCCTCATGGAGTTTAATGAGGAAAATAATAAATGACTAAATATATAAATGATATAACAATATAATGAAAGTGCTATGTATAATTATCGGGAAAGGGGATGGCAAAGAGACTAAAATGGGAGTTGTGGTAGGAAGTTCAGGGAAGGTCTCTGAGGGTATGTACATAAGATGAGGAGGAGTGAATCACCTTAAAGATCTGAGGGAAGAACATTCCAGAGGGAGGGAACAGTAAATGTCAAGGTCCTGGGGATTAGAATCAAGTTGGTATAGTTGATAATAAGGTTTGAGTATAGTAGGGATTTGGTATTAGGTGAGGTCAGAGAAATAGCCAAGGGCCAGATAATATAAAGTCTTAAAAGGCAATGGTAAGGATTTTAGAATAAGGTCTAAACTCTGCAAGTTGGAGGGAGATAAGCTATAAAGTCTTATGTAATTTACATTTTAAAATCATCCCTCTGCTACCGTGTGAATAGACTGTAGGAGGACAAGAGTAGAAACAGGAAGACCAGTTTCGCAGTTGCTACAGAGGTGCTGGATATCTGGAAATTCAAAAAGAGAAGATTCTTTCTCCCTCTGCCTGCTGCTCCCCCTGCTTATGCCCTCTCTCTGTCTGACAAATAAGTAAATAAAATCTATACACACAAAGAGAAGATTCTTTACACATAGCATGCACAACCTAGTCTATCCTAATAAATGCTCAGTATGTATTTGTTGTGTGAAGATGGTGTTGATTCTTATTTAAATTGCTGAATTGGTTTTCCTATTGGTTTCAGCCAGGAAAAAACTTATCATTTTTAGGGCATCTGCGTGGCTCTCTTAATGTCCCATTCTTGGTTTCGGCTCAGGTCATGATCTCACAGTTGTGAGACTGAGCCCTGCTTTTGAGATGGAGCCCTGCATAGATCTCTGTGTTCAGTGGGGAGTCTGCTTGTGATTCTCTCCTTCTTCCTCTTTCTCTCTCCCCAACTCACACACATGCTCCCTCTCTCTAAATAAATAAATCTTAAAAAAAATAAAATAAAATAAAATAAGGGGCACCTGGGTGGCTCAGTGGGTTAAGCCTCTGCCTTCAGCTCAGGTCATGATCTTGGGGTCCTGGGATCCAGCCCCACATTGGGCTCTCTGCTCAGCAGGAAGCCTGCTTCCCCCTCTCTCTGCCTGCCTCTCTGCCTACTGTGATCTCTGTCAAACAAATAAATAAAATCTTAAAAAAAAAAACCAACAACATGAAAACTTCTTTCATTTTTGCCAGAATCTTCTTTGTCATTGTTTAATGTTTGTCTTCATGTCCACCAAACCCTAACCTTCTCTAAGTTTTTCTGTATTAATTAAAGTCCTCAGAGTGCCTGGGTGGTTCAGTCATTAAGCGTCTGCCTTCAGCTCAGGTCATGATCCCAAGAGTCCTGGGATCAAGCACTGCATTGGGCTCCCTGCTCGGCAGGAAGCCTGCTTCTCCCTCTCCCACTCCCCCTGTGGGTGTTCCCTCTCTCACTGTGTCTCTCTCTGTGTCAAATAAATAAAGTCCTCTTTTAGGGGCACCTGGCTGGCTCAAAAGAGCATGTGACTCTTGATCTCAGGGTCATGAGTTCAAGGTCCATGTTGGATGTAGAGATTACTTAAATAAATAAAAAACTTGAAAAAAATGTAGTCCTCTTTTCACTAGTTTATTTCTGTTGAGACACTAAACTATGTTTAGTTTCTCAGTCATTTTGAGGCATGTTAGTGTGATAAGTGGTTTTAAGAATTATTCGGGGCGCCTGGGTGGCTCAGTGGGTTAAAGCCTCTGCCTTCAGCTCAGGTCATGGTCCCAGGGTCCTGAGATCGAGCCCCGCATTGGGCTCTCTGCTTGGCAGGGAGCCTGCTTCCCTTCCTCTCTCTCTGCCTGCCTCTCTGCGTACTTGTGATCTCTGTCAACTAAATAAATAAAATCTTAAAAAAAAAAAAAAAAAGAATTATCCTACCTTTTGCACTGATTTGTGTAACAGGAAAAAGGAAACTGAACTGGTCACAGTGTTTCATTAAAATATTAAATTTTTCTGCTACTGGTCAGGGACAACCCCAGAAGAGACTGGTAAGAAAGAAAAATGATCTTATTTATCCTTGTCTCTGTCATTTGAATGACACGGTTCTTCAGAGTAGCAATAATGATTTCAGTAACTTTTTTTTTTAAGATTTTTATTTATTTACTTGAGAGAGAGAGATCATAAGTAGGCAGAGAGGCAGGCAGAGAGAGAGGGAGAAGCAGATTCCCTGCCGAGCAGAGAGCCCAATGCAGGGCTCAATCTTAGGACCCTGGGATCATGACCTGAGCTGAAGGCAGAGGCTTAACCCACTGAGCCACCCAGGTGCCCCTTTAATAACTTTTTCTATGGGCAGTTTAAATCTCTTGTCTCGTATGTAATGAATATCTTGGTTGCAGTTTTAAAGTCTATAGCTGCTCAGTACTTCCCCTGAACCTTGACTGTAAAGTTGAAAAAGAAAAAGAAACAACATAAACATGAGAAATTTAAGTTAACTTAAAAATGAATCAGGGAGAGGGGGAATCGGGGAGT
Source organism: Mellivora capensis (assembly GCA_004024625.1). NCBI lineage: Eukaryota > Metazoa > Chordata > Mammalia > Carnivora > Mustelidae > Mellivora > Mellivora capensis. The sequence continues at coordinate 8,902 of PISX010035061.1, forward strand.
TACTAATCATCTAGTACAAAGCCTCAATTATGCAAGATGAATAAGTTCTAGAGATTTGTCCAACATTGTCTTCTAGTTCATGATACTGTATTGTACATTTAAAATTTTGTTAAGAGGGTACATCTTGTGATAGTGTTCTTGCCACAAGAAAATAAAATTTTATTTTAAAAGCAAAATAATACAAAAAATTCAAGCTTTCTACTTTCCACAGCATCCTGCCTCTTAATGCTTTTTTATGCTACCATATAATAAATTTTACTGAAATTGTATTTCTTCCTCAGGTGCAGTTGGTGAATAATCGATTTAAAGGAGTCAAGTATTTCCGCTTGAATACCCTAGCCTCTCTGGGTTATGTGGTTGTAGTGATAGACAACAGGGGATCCTGTCACCGAGGGCTTAAATTTGAAGGCGCCTTTAAATACAAAATGGTGTGTGAGCATACAAACATTTTTCTTTTAAACACATTTACATTTTGTGTTTCATTGTTTGGTATGAAATCTCAGTGAGGAAGTTGGGAGAAGGGGCTGTGAGTGATAGAGAGAGAGAGAGAGAGAGAGAATATGTGTGTGTATGTCTGTGTTAGAGTTCCGGGGTGGGAGGGAAGATGCAACTTGATATTCAGTAGTCTAGCTCACATCTACCTGTTTACCTCTATATAACTTCAGGGAGCTGAGATAGAACCACTTTTACAGAGAAATACCCTTTCTTTCTATGTTGTATATCCAGCTTAGCCAGAAAGCAGCACCAGAGTTTTCAGCATCCTGTGCCCTATTGAGAGGAATAATTGAGATTTGTTCTGTCCTCTGTGAAGAGAGAAACCAACTGGTTAGTGCCTTCCTTGTGACAAGCCTCTTTCTCTCTACAGGAAGCTTTAAATGCTACCTTTTAGAGATGCCCCATGTCCTTTCTGCTGCTTTGGGAAATGATGAGAATCCGATGTTCCTTTTACACAGTAAGGCAGTTACTGTGTTTGCCAGTGTATTGGACATGCTGAGTAAGACATGGGATTTTCTCCCACAGCCAGTTCTTTGACCTTATGTTGTATTCTCATGTAAGTTTTTTTGTTTTTATTTTTGTTTTTGGCTCAGTGAAGTGAGATTGTGTGCACTGGCAGGCCTAGTAATACAGACAGGGTGGTGGTGGTAGGAATTAGGACTTAATAGGACCTTAAAGAAGTAGTGTGTGTTGAGTTACTAGAAGTAGATGATGGGGAAATAGGAGGATAAGACCTCAAGAGTGATTCCTTCTGCTTTACTCCATTAAGTTTTAAAAAGAAGTAAATTTAGTCAACCACTTAAGGGGGCTGATTTTTTGTCTTTGGGTATAGGAAGGCTTGTTACAAGGAAGATGCTGACCTCTTAGCAGACAACAGAACAAATGGAAGGGGGAAATACCCATATAGCGAGGGACAGTTTGGGTCTAAGTAGGAAAGAACTTTGTGACTAAGGGGTAACTAAACTCTAGGACTGGCTAGCAACAGAAGCTATAGGCCCCTATCTCTAAATAGAGTTTAAAACAATTCTTTTTGGGCAACAGAATTTCATTTGATAATTAATTCTTTAAAAACTACAGGTATTTTTAGTAAAAACCATTTTCAGCTTTAAAAACACTCTGATAATGAGACTTCTATTTATCAGAATCAGTGAAATGTTCTCCCTTTTTTGACAGGGTCAAATAGAAATTGATGATCAGGTGGAAGGACTCCAGTATCTAGCTTCTCAATATGATTTCATTGACTTAGATCGTGTGGGCATCCATGGCTGGTCCTATGGAGGATACCTCTCCCTGATGGCATTAATGCAGAGGTCAGATATCTTCAGGGTATGTGACTTCCTGTTGTATTTCTTTTTGCAATAGAGGTTGAATTTTCTGTCAATTGAGGATATGAGGAAGTGTCTATTTTCTAAAGGTTTACAGAGTTTGCAATATTATGGAATGTTAAGATTTGTGTATGTAACAGTCATGTGAGATAATAGATGTATCTTGTCAACTTGTGATAGCCATGTGAGATATATATTTACGTATCTATCTATATGTATATATTAAAAAACACTTGTCAACTTGATGGCCAGTTGTTAGCTATTTATAGACACGCCAGAGATTGTGGGAGATAGTCATGATTAGTAAAACATTCATACACACACACACACACATATTGGATTGTAATTACTAATTTAATTGCTGGACTTCAAGCTCTGAGGGTGGGGACTTGTGTGCCCTGCATATCACTGTAAACTCAGTAGCCAAGCACAATTCTTGGCACATAGTAGGTCCTAAGTAAATCTTTATTGAATGAATAACATACTAAATATATAAACGGTGGTTACAATTTTATAAATAACTTCCTAGAAAAATATGCTAGAAGGAAATACATAAAGATGTTAAAAGTTGTTAAGAGAATGGCAATTATGAAATGTTTTTCTTTTTTACTATTTCGAAATAATAACATGATTTTATCTTACAGTAAAATATAATTTTAAGAACGAAAATGATAGGGTTTTTGCTTTTGCATGTATATTCAGATAATCTTTATAATAACCACAAAATAAACTCTGAAAACTGCCATAATTTTCCCAGACTTGCAGCTGTTGAGAAAGTAATTAGAATATTTAAATATAAAACTGTGTGGGAACCTTAAAATGGGGAAAGTGTTTAGTGCTTAAATATATTTCATTCATTGTTTAAAATTCTGAACTGCCAACAGAGGCTAAAAAAGAAAAAAGAAATATCTACTTTCCTATATAGAGCTGAGACTAGTCACACTTTTTTTCCCCAGCAGCAGGAATGAGTTTGCACTGAGCCATTCACATGTTCTATCTAGTTCAGTCTCTCCTTTTAAGAAAGGGGCCGGTGTGTGTATTTCAGTTAGCCCAGGTTAAGAGTTTAGTATGTGGGACACCTGGGTGGCTCAGTCGGTTGGACGACTGCCTTCGGCTCAGGTCATGATCCCAGAGACCCGGGATCGAGTCCCGCATCAGGCTCCCAGCTCCACAGGGAGTCTGCTTCTCCCTCTGACCTTCTCCTCGCTCATGCTCTCTCACTGCCTCTCTCTCAAATAAATAAATAAAATCTTTAAAAAAAAAAAAGAGTTTAGTATGTGGCATGCCTGTGGAGCATGAAGCTGACTGACTCACAAAGTATCAAGTTCTTGACCTTGGCACTTTGATTTTCTGAGTTGCTTGAGACCATGTAAGCCCCAGTTGTGGGGCCAAAAACAATGAATGGCCCCAGTTGTGGGGCCAAAGCCTAAGGATAATTTTAGCCTATAAATTTGTAGTTACACATTCTCATTGCTAGCCATACTTTTTTGGATCACACTTGACTGTTACTGTTGTCTTTTGTAGGTTGCTATTGCTGGGGCCCCAGTCACTCTGTGGATCTTCTATGATACAGGCTACACAGAACGCTATATGGGCCACCCTGACCAGAATGAGCAGGGCTATTACTTAGGATCTGTGGCCATGCAAGCAGAAAAGTTTCCCTCTGAGTAAGTTCAAGCTTTAAAATTAAGATTATAAATTTAAAATTGTAGTGTTAAAATTTGTCTTTAATAACATTGAAAACTACAAATACTGTAAAACCAAGACTAATATTTTATAGACTACTCAAACGTCATGGCTAGTTCTCAAATCTGAATTACAGGCCAGTTCATAGAACCTGGTTTTATTACAACTTATATTTGAAGCAATTACTGTGCTGAAAGAAGTTTAAATACATAACTGTTTCAAGGTGAAAAATTCTGTTTCTGCCTAAATATATTCTATAGACAACGTTCGTGATTTTTCTTTCTCTAGGAACATGCTATGATTATTGATACATGCCAGTATCTTCATAAGAAATCAAACACAATTTTTCATTACATGTAGTGTCTGGTTACTGTATTATAAATTTATTGAAAATATTGAATTCTTATTCTAATATTCTAATATTATATATATATTTAGTATAAGGAAGTTTACTTTATTATTAACATTAACTATATTACATAACTGTAATAGTAACTAATAGTTAATTGTGATCAAAGGAGTTAAGTGGTTTTCCCAAGAACTCTATTTTGCCTAATCCTGTGATATTTTCATTTCTCTAGACCAAATCGTTTACTACTTTTACATGGATTCTTGGATGAGAATGTCCATTTTGCACACACCAGTATATTACTGAGTTTTTTAGTGAGGGCTGGAAAGCCGTATGATTTACAGGTGAGTTCTTCATTTTCTGATTGAATTAAGTAGTGATTAGTGATTTGATTACTTTGAAATATAATAAACTATGCAGTAAGGCTGAATTTTCAGCTGTGGCCGCTCTCTCCTTAAGAGATCTAAGTCAGGGGTGCCTGGGTGGCTCAGTGGGTTAAAGCCTCTGCCTTCGGCTCAGGTCCTGATCCCAGAGTCCTGGGATCGAGCCCCACATCGGGTTTTCTGCTCAGC
>PISX010035062.1:0-13320 GCA_004024625.1 Mellivora capensis
GGGATCAGGGTTCACAAACAGTAAGGTCATTTGTCTATAGCCCGGGTCAAAGCCATTAAGTTCCATAATTCCAAGGTTAGACCCTTGGAGTACTGATAAAACAGCGGTGTTGAGCAGACCTCAGGTTCACTGGCTAAAGGTTTGCATCAGAAGAGCATTTGAGCTACTTTCTCTGGCAATTTGGAAGGGATTTTTCTTAAAACCATGTGAGCCACAGGATACCATAAATGTGCACCTCAACACCATCGGGCATCAGATGTGTGCACAATGGCAGCAAGAGAAGGAGTAGCAGAGGAAAGAGAGAAGGCTCCTGCTCTTACCTGAGCAACAGCTCATTAGACAACTGGAGTGCCATGCTTATCCTCCCGGAGCTGGTTGTCTTACCCTTCCAAAGTTTCACAAAGGACAGCTGCATACCCATCCCAGTGATACACAATAACAAACCATGCTATGCATGGGTACCCTGAGCAGTCAGGGATGGTCACCAGACTCTATGCAGTAACCAGAGAGTTCTAGCCAGATCTTTGGTAGGTGGGGGTGCAAATGCAGTTAGGCAACAGTGTTGTCACTGCCTTTACAGGAAGGAGCTTCACAGCCACACTGAACCCAAAGGGAAGTCACCTGGGGTATGGCCAATTAACAATTCTCTCTTAGGGACAAGAGCTTTTTAGGGTGGTTAGACACAGTGACACCCCAAAAAGGTGGCAGTCTAGTGCAGGTCAAAAGGCAGGCCTGGCAGCAACTGGCCGCTCTGTCCCAAGGGGCCTTTGTCATATCACAGAACCAGTTAGTTAGTCAAGAACAATTATTTAATGGCAACTAGATGAACTACATCTTAGATGGTGACTTTAGTCCTGGATGGACCATCTTGTTCATTATGGTAAGTGTATTAACTGCCTCCTATTCACTCGGTTGGTGGTGGGATTATTCCATCTTGGTTTCAGATGTAAAAGAGTCCATTATACTAGGCCTTAATTTCAGGCCACAGTTACTATAATTTAGAATATTCCAAAGACTATAAAAACATCTCAAATGTTCATTAATGTTGATATTTTCAGTGCAAAAACCTATGACAAACAAAAACCGTAATATAGAGACAAGATGTTATGAAGAGAGGTAAGAAATTTATGATACTTCCAAAAAAGATAATAAGCCTTTCAAGAGCAGAAAAGCTATAACTGAAAATAGGTTTAGTGGCTGTCAATATACGATTTCTGAGAATGCATTCCTGCTCCCACCATGGGAAAACTGGTACTGAATAATGAGAGTTCTTAATTTTTTAAGTACAGAAGAAAGCAGTTTCACAGATTCATCTACACTGCTATATGCAGGCAGGATTGTTTAATACACTTTATTTTTTATAGTTTTAGAGTTACAAAAATGAGCAGAAAGTACAGAGTTCCTATATACCCCCTTCACTTCCACCCACTGCTACAGTCCCGTTATTTGAATTTTGCATTAGTGTGGTACATTTGTTACAACTGATGAGCCAACACTGATACATTATTACCAACTAAAGCCCACAGTTTACCTCAGGGCTTACCCTTTGTTTTATTATACTTTATGGGCACTGACAAATAAATGACATGTATCTACTATTATAATATCCTATAGAATTGTTTCACTGTCTTAAAAATGCTCTACAACCTACCTATTCAACCTTCCCTGCCTTGCCCCGAACCCCTGGCAATCACTCATCTTTTTATTGTCTCCATCTACTTCTGCTGTTATCAGAATGCACTATAGATGGAAACCAAAGTGTAAAGCCTTTACAGATTGGCTTTTTTCATTTAGCAACATGTAAGGTTCCTCCATGTCTTCTGTTCCTGAGAGCTCATTTCTTTTTACCACTGACTCAATCACTGTACCTTGTAACCTTGTTATAACTGCTTACCAGTGTCAAGGTATTCTATTGTTGACTCCTTGGAATTTTCTACCTGCAGACTCATGTCATGTGTGAATATAGACAATTTTATTATCTCTTCCTTCCAAATCGAAGTTTATTTTCTTTGTCATACTGTCTTAGCAAAGACTTCCAGAAGGAGGCTGAAAAAGAGTGGTCAAAGGGGCCCCATTCCTCCTTATCTTACCGGGAAAGCATCTATTCTCACCATTAAGTACGATGTTAGCTATAGGGCTGTTGTAGACGTGTTTTACCGAGTTAAAGAAATTCCTTGTATTCCTAGTATGCTGAGATTTCTGATTGTGAATGTGGGTTAAGATTTTGTGAAATGCTTTTCTGCACCTATTGGTATGGTCATATGGTAATTTCTTCTTTTGCCTGTTGATGTGATGGGTTACATGAACTGATTATCAAATGTTGAATCAGGACTGCATACCTGGAATAAACCCCACTTGGTCATGGTGTGAAAATATATACTGTTGAATTCAATTTGTTAATGACTTTGAGGACTTCTGCATATATGTTCCAAGACATAGAGTTCTGTCTGGAGTTTCCTTTTCTTGTAAAGTCTGCCTGGTTTTGCTACTGAAGCAATGTTGGCCTCACAGAATGAGTTAAGAAGTAGTTCTTCTGCTTTTACTTTTTGGAAGAGATTGTAGAGAAATGGTATCACTTCTTCCTGAAGTGTTTGGTAGAATTCACTAGTGAACACATTTGGGCCTGACACTGATTTGGAAGATTAAGTATTAGCTCAATTATTTTAACAGCTATATGCCTAGTTAGATCCTTCTGTGAGTTTTGGCAGATTGTGTCTTTCAAGGAACTGGTCCATTTCATTTCATCTAGGTTGTGAAATTTGTGGACAGAGAGCAGTCCATAGTATTATTATGCTTTTAATGTCCATGGAATCAGTTATTATGGCTTTCCCTCATTCTCTTGTCAGCACCTTGTATCTTCTCTTTTTCTTAGTTAATTTAGCAAAGATGTTTATCAGTTTCATTGACCTTTTCAAATAACTAACTTCTGGATTTACTGATTTCTGCTCCAAGTATTATTTCTTTTGTTTTGTTTATGCTGGATTTAATCAGCTCCTTTTCCTAGTTTCCTAAAATGTAAGCTTAGACTCTTTGTGCAAGTTAAGATTATTCATTTCTGTAACCTGGTTTGTGTAATCTGACTGATGGTGTAATTTGTTATACCACTTTTATACCCTGTCAGTCAATAAATGCCCCACTCCAGCCCCACTCCAGTCTCAACCCACCTTCTCACAGAGTCAAAAATCTCCAAGGGCTCAGATCTGTCTCTGGCTACACTGGCCTCTACCTTAGAGGGCAGTTACTTGCAGGGGGTTTGTATAAAATTTGGGCTGAGGACTAGAAGACTCACATATGTATCCTGGTTTGACATGGAACCATGGGTGAATGGGGAAAATGAGACTAGGGACTAGATATCCCTCTGCACTGAATACATTCTATTTGCCACTTTGCTATTTTGATTTATACATTCTAAACGGTTACAAATGAGCTCTGTGGGCCTCCTTTTACAAACTGCTCAGCCCTTACACACATGGGCGATGTGCCTGATGTGGTAACCACTGCCAAATTAGGAGTGTCTGTTCTGAGTTCACAACTAGATTAAGTTGCATGATGCATATGAAGCACATACAGTTTATATAAGGTACCGTATGTGGATACGCAAATCCTGCACACTTGAGGGATACTTCACATAAGGATTTAAGACTGTGGCCCTAATTACTCAGTTTATTTCTGCTTTTAAAAAGCTTCATATTCACATGATTGCCAGAAAGAGGGCTGCACTACGATTAACACGAGGGAACTTCTCGTGATGAAATCGTGATTCCCTTGAAATCCTAATGCAAAAGAAACTCCAGATTCCTTTTCGATTTTGTAAGCCGTGTTGAATTACTCAAACAATTAAGGAATAAAATTTCACAGAACTACACGTACACACAAACTGCATGTAAAACTGAAGTGGGAATAAGGACTGTATGTGACTTAGTACTGTGGTACCATCACCTCCCTGTGCTTGACAATATACCGTGGTTGTGGAAGACAGCAACAGAGGAAGCTTGCTGGAGGGCACGTGAGAATTCTATGTACGACTGCAACTTCTTGTAAGTCTATGTTTTCATTTTACTTTTTTTTTTTTTTTGGTTTTTAAAGCTTTACATGGCACAATATACATCTGTAAATTACAATTTCTTATGTTTCCCAAAGATAAATATGGCATCAAAGCCCAAAACTCAACTTCTAATGTATTACTTCTAAAAATAATCTTCAAGCTATATACCTCAAATTTAAAGGCTTCTCTTTAATATAAATTCTGACATAACCTAGTTTGTATTTTTGCTAAAAAAGCAAACAAAGATACTTTTACAAAATAAAAAAAATCTGTAACGTTTTATACCAGTATTTGCTTGGTGACATTCAATGAAATGTTACTTATCAAGACTGTCCTGCATTTGTTGCAGTCTACTTTGGAGTAAAATAAGGCCAGTTTGTGTGGAAGAAGGTTCCCGAACATTCAGGATGTCAACAGAACTTCTGCCAGTGTGAATTCTTGTGTAATGGCTGCTGAAGTGCAGCTCAACATTCCTAACATCCACTTCAATTGTAAGATTTTTCTCCTGCGTGTGTTCTCTGATGTACAATGAGGTTTGACTTCTGAGAGAAGGTTTTTCCACATGTGTTACATTCATAGGGCTTCTCCCCTGTGTGTGATCTCTGATGTTTAGCAAGGTCTGACTTGCGGTAAAAAATTTTCCCACATTCATTACACTGACAAGATTTCTCTCCTGTGTGAGCCCTGTGATGTACTGTGAGGGATGATTTGTGACTGAAGGATTTCCCACATTCATTACATTCATAGGGTTTCTCCCCTGTGTGTTTTCTGTGATGTAAAATAAGTCCTGACTTCACACAGAAAGATTTCCCACATTCATTACATTTATAGGGCTTTTCTTCTGTATGAGTTCTCTGGTGGACAATTAAGGCAGACTTATGACAGAAAGCCTTTCCACATTCATTACACTCATAAGGTTTCTCACCTATGTGAATTCTCTGGTGCTGCGTGAGCTGAGACTTCTGACAGAAGGTTTTCCCACATTCGTTACATTCATAGGGTTTCTCCCCTGTGTGTGTTCTATTGTGTTTAGTTAGGTATGATTTATTATAGAAGATTTTCCCACATTCGTGACATTCAAAGGGTTTCTCCCCTGTATGTGTCCTATAATGTTGAGAGAGGGTAGACTTATGGCTGAAGAATTTCCCACATTCAGGACATGCAAAAGGCTTCTCCCCTGTGTGAGTTCTCTGATGTACTGTGAGGTCAGACTTCAAGCAGAAGGTTTTCCCACATTCAAAACATTCATAAGGTTTCAACCCTGTATGAATTATCTGATGCCGGGTGAGAACTGACTTGTGGTAGAATGTTTTCCCACATGCATTACATTTGTAGGGTTTATCCCCTATGTGAGTTCTCTGATGTTGTGTAAGATGTGACTTCTGACAGAAAGATTTCCCACAGTCAGGACATTCGAAGGGTTTTTCACCTGTATGAGTTCTCTGATGCACTGTAAGGTGTGAATTCATACAGAAGGATTTTCCACATTCGTAGCATTCATAGGGTTTCAGCCCTGTGTGTGTTCTCTGGTGTTTAGTGAGGTCTGACTTCTGATAAAAAGTTTTCCCACATGCATTACACTGATAGGGTTTCTCACCTGTATGTGTTCTCTGGTGTAACGTGAGGGCTGACTTGTGGCTGAAGGCTTTCCCACATTCACTGCACACATAGGGTTTCTCTCCTGTGTGTGACCTCTGATGTTTAGTGAGGTTTGACTTCTCCCAAAAAGTTTTTTCACATTCATTACACTGAAAGCGTTTCTCTCCTGTGTGTATCCTCTGATGTCGAGTGAGGTGGGATTTCTCCCAAAACGCTTTCCCACATTCATTACATTCAAAGTGTTTTTCTCCTTTATGAGTTTTCTGAAGTTGTGAAAGGCATAAATTCCTCCTGAAGTTATTCCCACTTTGATTACATTCATAGTGTTTCATATGAGCCCCCTGATGTTTCAAAAGGGTAGACTTTACACATAAGGCTTTTCCACAACCACTAAATCCACAGTGATTTTCCTCTGAGGAATTTATCCGATGGAATAAGAAGGAGTTATCAAAGAAGGTTCTCCCATATTCATTACATTCACAGTCATTCCCTTCTGTAATCTCTCTCTTGTATGTACTAAATATTGCCTTTTCAAGGAAGGTTTCTTGATAAATGTTATAATCAAAATTTTGCTCTAACATTTGAATCTTCTCAGGATGAATAGGGTCATCATGACTCAATGTTTTCCCATTTTTAAAAAATTCACTTTTCTCTCTAGTATGAGTTTTCTCATGTTTAATACTGAGTAGCAATTTTCCACAGGCATTAAATTCATCAGTCTTTTTTCCTAAATAGTTTTTCTTACCGATAAACAATTCTGAAATACAGCTGAAATTCACTCCACATGAGTCCCACTGACAGAGGGTTCTTCTGGAAGGAAAAGACTTTGTGTCCAAGTTAAGTGGTTCTTCTACTACATTACCTTGTTCTTTAGTTAGTGTTTTATTATTGATGAATGCAACTTCCCACACATGTTTAGGTTGGTTTTTGTGGCTTCTTTCTTTCTTGTGATCAGTTTTCCAGATTTCTAAAAATAAGAAAAATTAACCTTACATAGAAATATTAACACATTTTTTTATGGAATGCAATATATATACAAATGTCCTATGTCATAGCTGATTTGGATTTCTTGTTTAGTCTCCAGAAAAGAAAATAATTTTAAGCACATATTTTTTTTCTATTCTTGAGTTTGATATGAAAAAACAGAAATGAAAACAAGAAACAAAAGCCTGGCACAGTGCAAAAAGGGAGCAGAAATTGGCTATTACAACATGTACATCTGCATTCCGATGTCTGAAAAATAATAGCACCTGGTAAAATCTGAATGTGTCCATCTACCCTCAAAAAAAATGTATGGATAAATATAAGGAGAGCAAATAAAATCACCTACAACAACCCACAACTTCAGTATAACTAGGAGATACAAAGTACTACTAAATTCAAATCATCATAAGGAAAGAAACATTTAAATACAGAAGAAACTGATAATGAGCCCACATCCATTGAAAGAGTCAGCTACATACTGTAGCAACCACACATAAAGAAGAGACAGGGAACTCAGAGATGATTAAATGTAAATAGAATCATTCCCAGAAAGGGGAAGTCCCACTATGAGTGGGGCAATACTGAGATGACATCTCAGTTCTGATACATGACAATTAAGACCACTGGGAACTCCAAGAGTATATGGGAAGTATAAGGACACAACACTTAGTGATCTAGTTGAGGAATAATATTATAAAAAGGGCAATATGACCTTAGAATAGACTTAAATTACAAGGAGCCAGATATGAACTGAATTGTCCCTCTCCCAAATTCATATGCTGCAGCCCTAATTCCCAATGTGACTATATCTGGAGACAGTGTCTTTAAGGAAGCAATTAAGGTTGAATTAGGTCATCAGGGTGTAGGGCTAATCTGATAGGAACGGCATCCTTATTAGAAGCAGAAGAGACACCAACTTCCTTGCTCCCACCATGTGCACAGAAAAAAAGCGATGTGAGGCTACAGCAAGAAGGTGCTGTCTGCAAGTTGAAGAGATAGGGCTCACCAGAGACCAACCCTGCTGGCACCTTCACCTTGGCTTTACAGACTCCAGAAGTGTGAGAAAACAAATTTCTTTATTTAAGTCACCCAGTCTGTGGTGTTTTGTTGTAGTATTCCAGGCAGACTGACAGAGAGCTCAAAGAGAAAAGAGACTTCACTGGGATTTTAATAAATAGCACTGAAAAAGGCATGATGACAGAGCAGAAAAAATTACAATAAAACTAAAGAAAGAAGAAATGGATCACAAAGAAGGCCCCGGCTAAAGAAGGTAGTCTGCAAAATAAATAAAAATTTTAAAATAAAATTATATGCATATATGTAGGATTACAGTCTCTATAGAGGAAAAACCCTAAAAAGAGAAAATTAAACCCAAAAGCAGTAAGAGAAGGAATAAAGATCATATGGAAAATAATGAAGTCAATGAAATATTATACACATACTTCATTTCCAATATAAAAATTTCCTATATGTTGATTTCCCACAAATTCTGTTTTCATGAACATTCAGCTAAAAATAGTTTCTAATTTACCCTTCAAATTCTTCTCTGAACCATCAAGTTATGTAAAAGTGTGCCATCAAGTTTCTAACTATTTAGGAATTTTACACCTCCTTCTGTTATTGATTTTTAATTTGGCTAGATTTAACTCTACTCTGGTAAGAAAAAATATTTTATATGACTTGACTCCTTTTAAATTAATTGAGATTTGTTTTAGGTCTTAGAATGCAATCTACCTTGGTTTACGTCCATGTGTTCCTGAAAAGAATGTGTATTCCACTGGTTTATTTGTTTGTAGGGGTGGGGGATATTTTATAAATGTCAATTAAGTCAATTTGGTTACTCAGTGCTCTTCTATTTATCAGAGAGGGATGTTGAAACAGACTGTAACTGTACGTCTTTTTCTCATTCAGGTTCCAGCAGGTTTTCCTTTCTAACACTTTGAAAAACTAATCTGTCATCCTAGTAACACTGGGCACCCCCAAGGCAGAGCCCTCTGACAAGAGTCATTAGAGACATACACTGTGGAAGGAAAGGACTTCAAATAATCCAATCCAATCATTAAACAAATAAATAAGCAAGGAAAAATAACAACAGGCCCTTTCAGAGAAAAAAGAAATCAGTATAAGGCTAGGCACAAAATATCTAAAATATCCCTTTTGTCAAAAAAAAAAAAAGAAAGAAAAAAGATTTGTCTTGTGAGTCACAAGACAAAGAGGAAAATTTCGCATATATGGGGGAAAGAGCAGGCAACCAACTGCCCTTGAAAGAGTCCAGATATCAGACTTAGCACTTCTCAAAGCAGCTTTTACAAACACGTCCAAAAGGCAACCATGTTCAAGGAAGTAAAGGAAGGTAATGATGGCCCTGATCACATAGAGAATATCAACAAACTGAAAAGAATGAAACAAAAATTCTCAATTTGAAAATTATAATGCCTGCACTTTAAATTCGTTGGACAGGCTCGTTGATTCAAGCTTATAGAAGACGAATTAGTAAACTTGAAGATACATCAATAGATATCATTTACACAAAAGAAATAAGAATGAATAAAACCGGAAGAAAGCCTTAAACAAATGAAAGACAGTGCTATGTGCACCAACATATTCATAATGGGAATATCAAAAGAAGAGAAGGAAGAGCAAGAGAAAAATCATTCAACAAAATGATGACAAAATCCATAAAATTTAAGAGAAAAATAATATGCAAATTCAAGAAGATAAACTCCATGTGAGATAAACAGAGATCCATGCCAAGATGCATCATAGTAAAAATATTTAAAAAGAATTACAAAAACTTAAGTATTAAGAGAAGTACAACTTATCACATTTGGGAACTCCAGTGAGACTTATACCTAACATTTCTGTATGTATTTTTTAAAGATTTATTTATTTGACAGAGAGAGACAAAGAGATCACAAGTAGGCAGAGAGACTGGCAGAGAGAAAGGGGGAAGCAGGCTCCCTGCTGAGCAGAGAGCCCAATGTGGGGCTCCATCCCAGGACCCTGAGATCACAACCCGAGCCAAAGGCAAAGGCTTAACCCACTGAGCCACCCAGGCGTCCCTCTGTATGTATTTTTAAATTTTCCTCTGGGCTATCTTTCATTCATGGTTTACTTGCATGTGTCTTGTTTAATTCTGAAGTGCTTAGGTATTTTTCTATTGCCTTTTTTTTTTAAGATTTTATTTATTTATTTGACATAGAGATCACAAGTAGGCAAAGAGAGAGAGGAAGGGAAGCAGGCTCCCCGATGAACAGAAAGCCTGACTCCGGGCTCGATCCCAGGACCCTGGGATCACGACCCAAGCCGAAGGCAAAGGCTTTACCCACTGAGCCACCCAGGTGCCCTCTACTGCCTTTCTATTACTGATTTGCAGTTTGATTTCCTTGTGCAAAGAGAACATAGCACAATTTTGGTTCTGCTAAATTTACTAAGGTTTGTTTATGGCCTAGGATATGTTGTATTTTACTGAATGCTCCACAGGCACTTGAGAAGAATGCATATCCTGTTGCTTTTAGGTATTATCTACAAATGTTCATTCAATCCCACTGGTTATTGGTACCATTCAGTTCTTCTATATCTGCCATTAATTTATATCCGCTGTCTGAAAGTTCTACTAATTGTTGAGTAAGGTGCTGAATTCCCAAAATATAATTGAAAATTTGTTTATTTTTCCTTTCAGCTCAATCAGTTTTGATTTGTGTACTATGAGGTTCTTTCTGTTGTTTGGTGGGGTCACATTTTGGATCAGAGTCTTTTTCGTTGGAATACTGCTTTTTCTCCAATAATTTCCTTTGCTCTCAAGACTACTTTATCTGATATTAATGGGGTCAGTCTTGTTTTTGTTTTCATTAATGTTTGCATAGTGTATCTTTCTCTTTCTCATTTTTTTAAAAGATTTTATTTATTGACAGGGAGAGACACAGAGAGAGGGAACACAAGCAGGGGGAGCAAGAGAGGGAGAAGCAGGCTTCCCGCCAAGCAGGGAACCTGTTGCAGGGCTGGATTCCAGGATCCTGGGATTATGACCTGAGCTGAAGGCAGAC
Organism: Mellivora capensis; assembly: GCA_004024625.1. Lineage (NCBI taxonomy): Eukaryota > Metazoa > Chordata > Mammalia > Carnivora > Mustelidae > Mellivora > Mellivora capensis. The sequence goes on from PISX010035062.1 coordinate 10,675, forward strand.
GCTTAATGACTGAGCCACCCAGGTACCCCAGTGTATCTTTTTCTATTTCCCATCAACCTCACTATGTTGTATTTGAAATGAATTTCTTTGTAGCTATCACATTTCTGCTTATTGTTTTTTGTTTTATCCAGTCTGCCAGTCTATACCTGAATTGGTGTGTTTTTTTTTAAAGATTTTATTTATTTATTTGAGAGAGAGACAGTGAGAGAGCATGAGAGAGGAGAAGATCAGAGGGAGAAGCAGACTCCCCATGGAGCCGGGAACCCGATGTGGAACTCCATCCCAGTACTCCGGGATCACGACCTGAGCCAAAGGCAGTCGTTTAACCAACTGAGCCACTCAGGTGCCCTGAATTGGTGTGTTTAGATCATTTACATTTACCCTAGACAGTGCTATGTCAACGTTTAAGTCTGCTGTTTTATTTTTCTATTTTCTCAGATTCTCATTCATCTGTTCCTAATTTATTTTCTTACTGGTTACTTGAACATCTTTTTAAAGATTCCGTCTTCATTTACTTACAGTATTTCTAAGTTTACCACCTTGTATAGTTTTTTTAGTGGTTGTTCTAGGTATTCCAAGTCCATTTCTAGGTAAAATGTACATATATAATTTATTACAGTCTTCCTGGATCAACATTTTACCAACTCAAGGAAATATAACACTTTAATTCCAGTTAAATTCCTGTATTCTATCTTGTAAATATATCACATCCTCCACACGCAGAGCATCAAATCATGGTATTCTAAATTTTGCTTCAACAATCAAATATGATTTCAGGAACTCCTTAGATGGAAACTCCATTATATTTACCCTTATTTTTTGCCCTTCCAATATTCTTTCTTTTTTGAAGTTCCAAGTTTTCTTGTGTTATTTCCTTTCTATTTAAAGAACTTCCTCTAGCCATTTGTAAAAGATAAGTTTGCTAACAACATTTTCTCTTTTTTTTCCTTTGTAGGATACCTTCAGTTATCCTTCTTTCATGAATGTATTTTCGTAAGCCACAGTTCTGTTTTGTTTGAAAGTTCTTTTCTTTCAGTACTTGGAAAAAAATGTATTATTGCCTTCTAGCCTCCACGGTTTCAGATGACAAATTCACTATCATTTCCAAAGGAAATGAGTTTTTTCTCTCTACTCTCAAAATTTTTTCTCTTTTGGTTTCAGAAATTTAATCATGACATGCCATTGGTATGAATATCTTTTTGCCAAATTTGGAAAGTTTTCATCATTATTCCTTTAAATACTTCAAGTGCCATCATCTCTTCCCTTTTTAGTTCTTTTTTTTTCTTTTTAAAGATTTTTTTTATTTATTTCAGACAGAGACAGAGAACATAAGCAGGGGGAGAGGGGCAGAGGGAGAAGAAGGGTAAGAAGCAGACTCCCCACTTAACAGGGAGCCCAAAAGCAGGGCTTGATCCCAGGACCCTGGGATCATGACTTGAGTCAAAGGCAAACACTTAACCAACTAAGCCACCCAGGTGCCCTAATACAAATGTTAGTTCTTCAGTTATTCCAAATACAGAGAAAATCCAGCCTCTTCTCATTACCTCCATTCCTCTCCAATTTTGACTAAATGACCATAAACACCCTTCAGGAAAACTAAAAGGGTCCTCTAGTGAACTCTCTTAAATGCTTTCCACGTTCAATGTTCTTTCCAATATTTTCTCTACAGAGGTGAGAAAGATCTTTTAAACATAAATCAGACATTGTTTGTTTACCAAAATACACTAGTAAGAATAAAATTAAAAACTTCAGTAAGACTTATGGTATTCATCTTTTGGACTAGAGCTGCCTGAAGACATTTCCTGCACCACTTCCCATCAAACATTCCCCTTGGCCATTGTGACTATTTTTGCTGTTTCCCGAGAAACACCAAACACATTCCTGCTCATTGGCTTAGTGGCTGCTATTACCCCTCTTGTGAAGAGGCAGGATCCTCACAGCTCACAAAATCATCTCATTCAAATACTGCTTCTTTTTTTTTTTTTAAGATATTATTTATTTATTTGACAGAGACGGAGAGATCACAAGTAGGCAGAGAGGCAGGCAGAGAGAGAGGGGGAAGCAGGCTCCCCGCTGAGCAGAGAGCCCGATGTGGGGCTCGATCCCAGGACCCTGAGATCATGACCGGAGCCGAAGCCAGAGGCTTTAACCCACTGAGCCACCCAGGCGCCCCTCAAATTCTGCTTTGATGGTGATCTCCTTAAGGTTTTCCCTAAGACTCTCCTTAGAGTGACACAGTCAACTTAACTTTGCTCTAATTCTAGGATAATTTTTACCACTACAGGGCTTTAATACACATAAGTATCTGATTTTAGTGCCACCTTTTAAATTTATATTTGACATATAACTGCATAAATTTACAGTGTACAATCTGTTAATTTGATAAGTTTTTATGCTGTGTAATTGCCACTGTACTAATAATTAGCAACCCCATTATGTTACATAATTACCATTTCTTATTAGTGATTAGAATAATTAAGTTCTAGTGTCTCAGTAAGTCTGATTATTGTAACAAAATATTGTCTACATTCATTATATGATATATAACATCTCTAGGGCTTATTATCTTTTTTTTTTTTTTTAAAGATGGTATTATTTCACTTGACAGAGAGAGACACAGCAGTAGAGGGAACACAAGCAGGGGAA
>PISX010035063.1:0-13324 GCA_004024625.1 Mellivora capensis
GAGGTGGGTGCATGGGGAGCCCAGTCCTTCCTTTAGGCTTCTGGGGTTCACACAGTGTCAGGGCTCACAAGCAAAGGGTGACAGGTCACATGCCGACAGCCACAGGAAACAAAATCCGCATGCCCATCATCCTGGGGGGGAAAAGACAAAGCAGCAAGGAACATTTTTAATTAAGTCATGATAAGTTATAAAAAGAGCATAGTCTAATTAATGGTCTTCATATGCCTGGAGTCAAATGTGTAAACACAGGGACTTGGTTGGAAGAGAAGCTGGACTAAGAGCCTGAGAAATAGGGACTCGTAGGCTCTCCTGCTCTGTTTGGGGAGGGGAGGCCGTGGGGTGGGGGTGGGGGGTCTTAGCCCCGGAGCCCAGCTGGCCAGTTCCTCCAGGAGAGGAGCTCGGAGACACAGGTCGGAAAACTGTTCAAACCATCCCCTCTGCGCGTATCCGAGCCGTAAGCCCAAGGTCTGGGTTCTCCAGGAGGCGAGGCTGAAGGACGACCTGGGGAGCCCCGAGGCCCTTGTCTTGTACTTGTCATGACTTTGCTGAGCTGAATTTCTTTGGATGCACTTAATTAAAGAGGTTTCCTGCATCTGCCTGGACCAAGGCCCTAAATTGCGGAATAATTGGAATTACCAGCAGTAACACCGGAGCAACCGGCATCGTTTGTACTGGAGAGAACTTGGCAGAGAAGAAATGATTATTCTCTAACCTGCACCCCACATGTCACAAACTAGCTTAAAATACAAATCAGAGCTCTGTACCAGGCAAATTTAGTAAATGCTCACTATTCAAATCACAAGCTGGTCCTCTGGTCCCACCTTCAGTCCTACTCGCCTCCCCACCCCCACATACACCCACCCACACAGCGCACACACACACACACACACACAAACACACACACGCATCCTTCATCCCCTCCTTGACTGGACACCCCAGACACACTGACTGAGTGCACTGGTTTGACCCTTTCTGGACGGCCCCCCGGGCCCCTTGTGTCTAATTGTCATCTGTGTTTTCTCTTGTCAGTGTCCACCTCCTCAGGAGAGAGCAGGTCTGTGGGACAACAGGGCATGGAGTGTCCAGGCCCCCATGCACCCAGGTTTCCCCATACTTCCTGGTCCACTCGAGGTGTTGTAGGGACCTGTCCAAGGCGTTAGTGAACAGGGGCGCATGTGCCTACTTGGGCGGACATGGCTGCTTCCTGAGCTTCTCTGAGAAGGAAGCAGGAGTCATTTCCCTCGGGGTGACACAGCTTAACATAGGGATAAGCTCGCTGGGTCCAAGCCAATGACACCAGCCTCTCTGCTGCTCAGGCTGCCCTTGCCTTCCTAGTATGACCAGGTAGATAGCTTTTCCCTGGAAAATTTTTAGGCAACTCCTGGTACATAAAAAAATAAAACACACAACAACAGCTGTCATCAGGGCCAAGGATTCTCTCTCTTTCTCTCTGTCTCTCTCAAGGTGATGTAGTGACTTTTAGCAGCTAACCAGCTTGTTGGAAAAATCTAGACAGAGGCAGGGGACAAGGGCAGCTAACCTCAATTCCCACCTCCCACTGGACCCATTTATCCGGAGGCAGGTAGAACGTCACACAGCAGATGGCCACAGGAACCAATGGAAGGTGAGGGACCAAGGGAGAGTGATGGCAGCAGGAAAAACAACAAGGTGGGCAACTCCTTAACCTGAAATGTGCCTCCAAAATGAGAGGTTGGCATCACTGAGAGACGGACAAGTCCTACTGAGTTCCCATCACATCTGACAAAGTCACTGCCAAGTTGGGCTTGTATATAACTCTGTCTACTAAAGAAAAATATTCAAACTTTCCCTCTAGAGCCCAAAGAGATTTTTCTCCAAACATATTATGATGTGTTTGTAGTAGCACAGTGGTTAGGAGACAGAGACGATTTAAATTGAAATAGACATATTTGTGCTCCTTTACATTGTCAAAGAGAAATGTCACTGCAACGCTGGTCTTTCCTAGTACAGCATTTTCTTAGGGTGTGTGGATCAGAAAGGCTGAACCGCACGTTCTTCACTTTGTAAGACACGGTTTCCCGTGAATCATGACTTTTAAAAATATCAGTGAATGTGATTTACATGAAATTAATGAGAAATGCCTTATGCTTCATAACATAAAGGAAAATGTTTCCTCTTACAACTTCAAATGGTTGTGTTTTAAAGGCTATTAGCAAAAAGTTTAGAAAAGATGACTCATGTGGTTATATAATATTTAGTTTAAAATTATTTTCAAAATGTTGGACCCTAAATTGAATAAAGTTACATCAGCTGAAAGCTATCTGCAACCATTGGATGATTTTCAACACCTATAAATTCTGAAATAGAGATTATAGAACTAATTAAATCAGAAATTCATTTCCCAGATACCACCAGAAAGCTGAATGTAATTTATATCCACTTTTAGGTATGTCATATATAATATCCTATGAATTAGCTCCTAACCATTATTTGCATAAAATTTCATGACTATCTAGCTATTTAACATGCTCGAAATTGGTACATTGGAAAACTAATTCTCTCTCTACACACAGTTGGAAGCAAAATATATTTGACTACTTTTAATTAATATTTCATAAATATGAAGAAAGCTGCTGTGCTGGGCTTTCTTGGTGAAATCAAACTCTTACATGATACATATCAACAGAAGACTCATTGCTTCTCAGATTAAATCAGAACAAAATGCATCACCTTAAATCAAAATTAATACAACCACTATTTGTCTTTGCAGAGTAAATGCAGTGCAAATCAGCAAAACTTTAGAATTGTTTTTAAAGACCACTATAGAACAATCTATAGTCATATTATAATGGATTTGCATAGATGTGTGGCAAGTGGCATTTTTTATTTCATAATTGTATTTTAAGATTGTTTGAAGGAATAACTGTAAATAGAATGTAAGATTAAAAAAGACAGGAAGGCAGGAAAAGGAAGAAACCAAAAAAAAAAAAAAAGGAAAATGAGAAAAAAGAAGTCACCTTTGTGAAGTCTTTCATTACAGTGAAAAATCGTCTCATTTACTCTCTGTCGTTATTCAGCGTAGACACAGGGAGCCATTCAGTTTGGCACTCTATGTGTCCTAACCCTGGCCAGACAGTGTTCCTGGGTGTGCACTCGTGAGGTCAGAAGAGTTCACCAGTCGCCACGTCTTCCACGAGAAGCCAGAAGCTGTGTCCATGTGACTCAAGGGCAGGGGGATGGACATCTTCTTTTGCATATTACAGATTTATCAAATTCCATTTTTGGTGTCCAATAACCACTTCTCATGTCCAATAAAGATGATTGGTCATGAGATCCTTAAACTTTTTCCACTGTATATACGAAAAAAATAAAATGTATTTGCCCTTACAACAGTGATCAGAACAGGAGCAGACAGGCAGAATGTGTCTTCTGATATGGTGTACTGTGGAGGACACATGGCTTTTGCTGTTACTTCCAAAATCCATAACATTTTGACATTCATGAGAGAAAATCTGACCTTCGCCACATGAGGGACCCTCTGCAGACTGGCCTGTGATCTTTGCAAATGTCAAGGTCAAGAAAGGCAAAAGAAGGCAGAGGAGCTCTTCTGAATCAAAGAGGAGCAAACAAATAATGACAATTTGTGATCATGCATCGGGTGCTGGACATTTAACTTAAAAACTTATGTTAAGTATTTAAGTTAAATTTAAGTTAAGTTTAAGTTAAATAACTTAAATACTATGAAAGACACTCTTGGTACAATTGCCAATGTCTGCAGGACAGTGCATTAGTTAATAGTATTGTATCGAGTTAAATATTCTGATTTTGATAATGGTACAGTGTTAGGCAAGAGAATGTCTATGCTCTTTAGAAACATGCAATAAAGAATGTAAGGGAAAAGGGGGCAAATACAGCATTAGAATCCAGAAAACAAAGAATAGCAATAACAATATGGGGAGAGAGTAATTTTTCATCTTACTATCAAAACTCTTCCCTAAGTTTGAAATTAAATTAAAATGAAAATTAACCAGAACACTGTGACTGAGTTGTCTTTGCCCAATGGGGACTTTCAAGCTACTTGTCACAGCCAGACCCTGGAAGGCCAAGGACACACTGTGTGAGCCCAGAACAGACATGGAGGGCAGCTGTGGCAGCGCCCGCCCAGCCCAGCGCTCACCCAGGGTGTTGAGAGGAGCAGAGCACACCTGACTCCAGCAGTTTCTTTCCAGGGAGAAGTGTGCAGGTGGCCAGTGCACCTGCGTTAGCTGCTTTGAACTAATTCACACGGGGACACGAGTGATGACTCCGATTTTAGGTGCTACACTATTGTGGTTTGATGAAACACTTGTTATCACCACCCCAAAACCAAGTTCATCCTCCCACATGCCTTACTGACTTTGACTCTTAGATATTCAGTTTTAAGGACCAGAACTAGTTTTGACATGTTCAAAGCACCAAAGAGCATCCGTTTTCTGAATCACGGCAGGTTAGATTTTCCTCATACAAATTTGTTACATCTATACCAGAGTTGTATGGTGTCATTTCAAAGATCAAAGGCAACATTGTAATAGAGAGTTGTGCAAAGAGATACTTTGTTACAAAGAAAGATAAATCATGACTGTCATGTAAATAAAAAGATAAACATGTGTCCAAGATGTTTTTTCCCACAAGGGAACCAGGTCAATGTACCAAGTAGTTAAATGGAGAATTCAGCACACACAGGCACATTTACAGGTATTAGGAATGCTAAAATAAATTTATGAGGTAGAGGCAAAGCGGCTCAATGTCCGCATGACAATTCTCAACTGCATTTCTGGGACAAATTTGCATTTCTAAGGATAGGAAGACTTGCATTACTATAAAAATGCTACAACTCACAGTGTTATAAAGTAGTTCATTCGAAGAGGTAACCGAAAATGTGTTAGACAGGAAACCTAATAATCTTTTTACCCACTTGAAAGTCTTTCTCCACATTTCCTGACAGTTGCTCTTGGGAACTACTGGCATTCTGGAGTAAATATTCCATGAACCATCCATTGATCAGTGCTTGGCATCATCATTTAGCCATCATGGCTCAAAAGAAGTAAAAACAATTTTTGGAATCAAAGTACCTTACTCTGGAAATATATTAACTTCAAGAGGTGAAGACGGTGTTCTAATGTTTAGATGTTTTTTTGACATTTATCTATTTATTTTTATTTATAGCATTTTTAAGGGTTGAATTACTGGTTTATGCCCAAAGACACTGTAAAAATTTCATTTAACTTCAGTTCAGTGAAATGAAAGCCTACAGCACATTTTGGTACACGGATTAACTACATCAAGGTAAAATAGTAAATTTAAATAATAAAGATGAGTATTTTGGTAAAATCTAACTCGGGAGACAATGTCATTTTATCCGTTGCTCTAGGAGTTGGAGCCCTGGTGCCTGGAGCCCGGCTCATCCCTGTTACTTGTAGGGGGCTGTCACTGTGGTTGAATCTCTTCCCGGGCCGCAGCTCAGCTTCACCCCTATAAGATGGGCACGGGAGAAGGACTACTTCACAAAGGGGCTATGAGCCCTGAAATGGTCTATATGCAAGGGTGGTGATAGGTCCAAGTTAATCTTATTGAGTAACATGGGAAGCGGGCAGAGCCTTGGACAGCCCGACCTCCAGCTCCCCTCTGCACCCATGGGTGAGGTGCCCCCGGGCAAACAGTCCTCCTCGTCCAGCAGACCAGGCGAGCTGGCTGCTCTGGCCTGAGTAGCAGGTTCCAACTCACTGACAGGCTGCAGGATCAGCCTCCTGCAGGATCTGGGGTGCCCCACCCTCTTGTCACCACAAAGCTGCCTCCGGGAACCTGGTGGCTCTCTTGGGTTCCAAGGGCATGCCCTGTGTGCCCTTCCCGGTGTGTGCACTGACCTCCTCTGCCCAGCCCGTGGGTGCTGAGCGCCATCAGTCAGGTCAGCCTAGGCCGTGTGTGCGGCCATCCCTGCCACCCGAGGGCGGGAATCCCTCCCTCACCAAGGGGAGAAGAGGAGGTGATGACAACAGCACAGCACATGACAGGTGCTCAACGAATGATCGTTTTTACTGTATCTGAAGTGTCTCCGGCCCCGGTGCTGTGCAATGTAGATTTTACCCTAGCGTGTAGCTCAATAACAGTAAATAAATCCACTCTGAAACAACACTGGGATGGCATTTTAATATTTTAATCTTAGCTCCAGCTGACTGCCACAAAATGCTCTGAGTTCTCTGAGATGCAGAAAGTCTGGATTTCACGGGCCATCGTGTGATATTTAAATTTTGACGGCAAACTTAAAAAATGAACAGAATCCCCTCTGGGGCAAACAGAGCACGCTTGGGGCATCGAAGGCCTGGAAATTTTCTGTTCTTGAAGTAAAATTTCAGATGCTCAGGTGCTGTAGGGAAAATGCCAATTTTTTTTAAAAAAGTGTTTTTTTAGCTGTCCCAGGTGGAAAGGAGGGCAAAAGAATGTTCTCCTTCCTTTTCTGAGAACTTTTACTTTAGAAATCTTGTAATTATAAATTCTTACTCTTTGCTTTTCAGATGAGTGGAAATCCTTTTACAGTCTACACAAGCTTCTGGCTACTTTAAGACCAAAAATGCTATTTTTGGGGACCCAGGAACCGTCTCTAAAATGTAATTATCGAGAAAGGTGAGGTCCCATCTCCCAGTCTCAGTGGGAGGGTAGGAGACTAACCCAACTGCTTGGCCCAAAGTGTACAAGATCTCTTATTGTTAAGACATGAGAAGTTTCTTTTTCCCCTGGATAAAGGCATCTAGCAAACACAGGTGGCCCCCCGAGGGCCAGGAGTGCTGAGGATGAGCTGCGTGTGACGATAGGCGCTTTCCAGTTCTTGTCCTCAGGGGCAGCTTGTCACTTACCCCGAGATCATGCACATCCTGGCTTGGCTGTACAGAAGGGTGAGATTTCCTTCTGTCTCCGTAATCCCTAACCCTGACCCTGACCCTGACCCGCCTGTGACGTGCAGCTCAGCCTTCCTCAACAGCACGGATGCTTTCTCTATCTTCTGCTTTGTGAGAGGTTTTCTCTGCCGGCCTCTTAAAGTTTTGTGTCTAATTACTTCTCCCACAGTGCTTCTTTCCCACCTGATTTCCAATGGCCGGGCAGGCAGAGTTTACCAAGGGAGCCAAGACCCTCTCGGTGGCCTCCGTGGCTTGACGGCCCATTTTGCTTAGCAACAGCTGCCAAATAAAGCATGTCTCTGTTGTGGGTACACCTGTGTCTTTCACACTGCTTGCTCCCTTTTTTGGTGTTGGGTCCCTGAACTGTTCCCTGAGCCCGACGTGACTGTGGACAGAGCAGCCAGGAGAAGATCGGGTGCTCACACATGCTGTCCCAGACACAAACTCTCCTGCAGGGCATGCAGGACCTCTCTTCCTCGCTTCCCGACTCCCCTCCTCCAACAGGCTCCAGAGTCCCTTCTGCTAATCATGGGGCCTCTCCAGCTCTCTCCTCTTTGTCTCTCTTCCCTGCTGCTGACTTTTAACCTCCCAAGTTTCAAGATCCTTCCCTCTCTGGATGGCTAACGACTCTCCTTTTAAATATGTTCACACAGATCATAAATGGGCTCCAGCTAAGGGGTGACTTTGTACAACTGCGTGTCCTAACAGCGATCTGTCCTCCACAATGGGGAGACCAGCAGCTTTTGGGGGGTGCCTCACCTTCTCTTCCACCTCTTCCTCTGGGTAAAACCTTCAGCCTTCCTTCCTTCCCCTCCTCCTTCTCTGATCATCCTTTTTATATCAAGGATCACGTTCACAGACATTGCTTTCTTACTTTTCCCATTCACCCCCAACAGTAAATGTTTACTTTATTGAGGCCAGATAAAGTTTCATCCCTCATATTCCCTAGACTCCAAAACACCATCAAATAGAAAATACAACATAGAATAAATAAGTTTTATTTATAAGTAAAAATCAGAAAATAGACATCATTACTTAGAAATGCAAGTATTGTTTGAAAGAGGCATCCTGTTTGGGAAACTGATTTATGGATATGTATTTTATCATCATGAAAATACGTCCTCTTCTTCTGCCCACTAACCAGTAGACAGCAGCCCACGACCTTAGCTATATTCTCACTCCACCACTTGCAATGCGGCGAAGAGGCTATAAAAGGATTTTTAAATTCGGGATCTTAGAAACCAGGAAAAGGAGATCATAGTTCTGTATTGCAAGGGGGAGGGGAACCATGCCCTCCTGGCCCCGCCCTCACATAACTTGACCACCACGGTGCCCCGTCACTCCCTGGGGTCTGGTCATCTGATGGGACAACTCCTCACTCTGCGTTCCTCACTACTGACCAGGCGGGGCAGCTCAGTAGCTTCGAGTGGGGCAGATCCAGGCTGCGTGCTGGGCTGCAGCGGGGACAGGCTAGGGGTGCTGCCTGAGGGCTCGATGTGCCTTTTTCTTCCTCCCATCCAGAGGTGTGACTGCAATTTTCTTCCTCGACTTTTAAGTTAATTAGAAGCACTGTATTTTCAGAAAAGTGCTAAAAAAAAAAGTCAAAGATCAGAGTGCTGGGTTATTTATTTATTTTTTTTAATACAAATGGGCCTCACGACGCTGGTTCCAGTGGCTTCCATAGGACCCTCTTGTGTTCTTTGGGTTAGACTCACACCTGCCCCTGCTGTTGTCTCGTGTGGGGCACACCAAGGCCGTCAGGCAAAGGCTTTTGGATGTTCTGTAATTTAAACTACATAAACTCTGTGCAGGGGGTATTGGGGGGGGGTAGGTGTGCTCGGGAGTGGTGGGGCTGTGCTTTGTCTCTGTCGAGGCCCCGCCCCCTAAGTGTCCTCTCGGCCACTTCCCATCACTGGCTTCCATTCCCCATCCTATTATCTTTCAGTGTTCTCTTCTCCTCGTTGTCCAGGTTTCCTCCCTTCAAAGTGCTCTCTGCCAGAGGGAAGGCACCATTCCTCTGTCGCACAGTAATTCTAGCTTCATTCAAAATTCCTCGGTGCATTTGTCCATCATCCTACTGAGGAAGCAAGACCCCCTTTCACGGCTCTTCCTGTTTCCCTTTGATAAATTCCCGGGCCACCTCTAAAGCTTTGTGTGGGTTTTGGTGAATCGACCTGGCGTAGACTGTGCAATACCCATGCTGCTCTTTAAAATGAGCATCATTCGTTATAAGAAGTCATTAATTACAATGGTGGCACCCACATGATTCACTTAGTGTCATCTTCTAGCTTTGTGGGTTCTCCACGGAGGAAAGCAGAAAAGCCACAATGAAGAAAGGACCAGTCTTGAGACTCTCACTCTGACAAGAGGAAAAAATGAGCCTTACAGTGGGAGAGGGTCCAAAACTGCGGGCTTGGCCATTGCTCAGCTGATCTCAGAACCACATCGGATATTCTAGAAGCTGATAGTCTGGACCATGAAAGGATGCCCAGAGGTCAAGTCTGTACATTTTTTAGAGTCATGATGAAAAATTTCACCTGGTGCTTTGGAACATAATGGCTATTTGTAAATAGTGGGTATTATTATAGCAGTGATAATTAACCAACATAACAAGCCAGATTATTGACCAACTCATGAATTTCGGCACAATATGATCCACCATTACAGCTGAAGGACAAGTGGAAATAATTGCACGATGTCAACATGCCAAGTTCACAAACCTTGAACTTTTATCTGTAACTCTTAAAATAGCTGTTCAGGAGTCTGGGAGTCTGAAAGTCAGTCCATTGATCTGAGAGGAAGAAATCAATGATGTGAGTAACAACTACCTACTTTGTAAGGTTTTCCTAACATCTTCATTTTTTGCATGAATGCATTTTTCTATTATTTTCTCCAGTCTCCATTTCTGACAAAACTCTGAAAACTGCATTTAACCTTTCTTATTTCTAAGGCTGACTTCACTTAATTCTTACCAAAGATGGTCTTTTCTTACATTGACTCTCCCTTGGGGAAGGTGATACTGACTGAGGTGGGCGGCCCCCAGAGTGGTCCCTGATGATTCAGCAGCCAGGTGTTACTGCCCCGTGTCACCCCCTGGCCTTTGGACAGATTCCCTGGGGCGGGGTGTTGCCGACGGGCCCATTGACTGCACTTCCGGGGACATGGGCTATCTCTAGCTTCCGGGGACTCTCGCAACATGGATTTAGGTGTCCTCAGCTTTCCATCTCCCAGCCTGGGGTTGGTTTCTTTGGGTTTGTTGCTCACTTGCAAAATTATTTTGCTGTTATCTTCTCTATTTTACTATAGTCCTGTGGGTACATGTCTTTCATAAATCCTTTTACTGTCCTTTTAAAAAGATTTGATGAGAGAGTAGAGATAAATATTACAATCCTTTGAATTGAATTGGGAGCCCTTGATACTCCTCCCCCACCCCCGCCTGCCCCTCATTTCCCTGATGTGTGTATTGAAGATTTTGGACATACACCTACTGGAAACACAACCCAAATGCAGACACTATTCTCCAAGTCTCTGCTGGGGAAGCAAAATGTCAAAGTAATGTATTTCTAGATTTTTCATTGAATTTTACCTCATTCCTTATGTCTACAGTATCTGTTGAATTCTGCATTCAGAAGATGCCACTTTTGACCTTATCCATGTTTTTCGTGTCTTGGATTTTTCCTTTTTTCAGCTGTGTTCTTTTAAGATGAGATGATCTCCTGAGTTTGTGGTTCAGGTGAAATGCAAGTTTTACTGCTTTTCCACAAAACTTCCATTTTCCAAACTTACTTTCAATTTTAAGAAAAAAAAATACTCTGAGTTTCATAGTTTATTAAATAAATAATCCAACTAAATAGAATAAGTCTTTGCTTATCTTATTTAAATGCAGCAAACATCAAAATCTCTCAAAATTGTGCATAGTCATTGGAAATTCTCACATAAATTTTACTTTGGTACTAATTCTAGTATTTTATAAATATGATCCAAGTTCATGGGGAGTAGGAAATGCCTGAATAGCATGGGTATAATTAAGACAAATGGTTCTTTCTCTGCACTTCTTCCAAGAAATCAGAGCCCCAGCAAAGGTTCCAACAGGAGACACCTTGTCCCTATGGGAACAACATCCAATTTCTCTACAAGCCAATGAGTGGCTCACCATTTTCCCAGTCCAGTGCCATATTTTAGCCCTGATTTTTATGATTAATTGAACACGTTGACACTCTCAGTTACTTTCTTCTGCATGGTGTTTAGAGATCTCTCTCCCTGGCTCTTCTCTTTCCCCTGAATCATGAGGTCAATGTCCCAGATGACATAAACCAAATAAAGTCAAGATATAGTTGTAAAACCACACTTAATATTTATATTTATAAAATGTGCTTTTAATTTTAAACGTGATTTCTGTCTTCTTATTTCTCTCTGGATTAAAACAGCTTACTATTCATTTTCTTAGGTGCAATAGATATGTTAAACTGATTTTGCCTCTATGTTTATTAATCGTTTATATCTACTTAATTCCAAAAGACATCTATGGTGCTTTTACAATAAGAGGCACAAATATGACAAAGCCAATTAAAAATGATTAAAGTAAAAAAATAAAAATAAGAAATAAAAGTGATTGAAGTAATAAAATCTATTAATAAAAAGAGAGGTATAAGTATAATTGATACATTAAGAAAGGAGAGAAAATGGAATCATATTTAACGTTTAAGTCACACCATGCAGAAAATGAGTGGAAAACAAAACCAGGAACAAAGAAGGACAACAAATAGAAAATAGTAGCAAATATGGCAGATAGTAATCCAACTGTATCAATAATTAAGAGGCACAGACTGTCAGTAGATCAAAAAACAAAGCCCAATTATATGTTGTCTAGAAGAAACCCACTTTAAATATAAAGACACATATAGATGAAAAGTAGAAAGGTGAAGATAAATATACCATGCTAACCTTAATTTAAAAAAAAAAGCAGAAGTGGCTCTATTAGTTTCAGACAGAGCACTTCAGGACAATGAAAGGTTACCAGGGATAAAGAAAAGCATTGGGATGTCTGGCTGGCTCTGTCAGGAAAACATGTGACTCTTAATCTCAGGGTCATGAGTTCAAACCCCACATTGGGTGTAGAGATTATAAATGTAAAACAAATAAAGAAAAGTATTACGTAATGATAAAGCATGTCTTAGAGCATTTAAATATATGAGACAAAAACTGATAGAACCATAAGAAGAATAAGATAAATCAGTGGACTTATTATAGTTGGAGACACCAACACTTGTCAGTTAGAAATGGGTGTGTCAGCAGTCAGAGAAGCAGTAAGGACATAGTTGAACTCAGCAGCATCTTCCACCAACCAGACACAATGGTTGTGTCACCTATAGACCTATAGACCTATAATAGGTCTATAGACACCTATAGACCACTTCATCCAACACCAGCAGAACACCCATCATTGTCAAGCTGGCTTTGAACAGTCACCAGGATAGACCACATCATGGGCCATAAAACAGACCTTAACAGATTAAAAAAAGGGCGGGGGGAATTATACAATGTCTGTTCTCAGACCATACTGAAATTAGAGTAGAAATCAATAGCTGGAAAATCTCAAAATACTTAAAGATTCAACAACACGCTTCTAAATACCACATGGGTGAAGAAGACATCTCAAGAGAAAGTTTTAGAAGTTTTCAGTGAAGTAAAAATGAAACCACAACTCATCAAAGTCTTCAAGGTGCAGCCAAAGCTTTGCTTCAAAGGAGATGTATAGCATTCACTGAGTGCGTCAGAAAAGAAGAAAGATCTAAGAACCTCCTTCTTCACAGATCTATATTTAGACCTAATACCTAAAAGCAAATGATCTAAATTTTCACGTTAATCAACTAGAAGAGTAAATTAAATCCAAAGTAAGGAGGAGTAAAGGAACAATAAAAATTAGAGCAGAAATCAATGAAATTGAAAGTAAGAAATCAACAGAGAAAATCAATAAAACCAAAGGCTGATTCTTTGAAAAGATCAGTAAAACACAGAAGCCTCCAGCCAGCCTAACTAAGAAGTCATACAGTCAAAATTCTAAGGAGAAGACTTTCATGAGTGTCTATAAATTCAGAATCTCCACCATTAACGCTATCAAAATATTATAAATACTAAGAAATTATTGTTTTCATTCCATTTTACTTTATTTTAAAAAATGATGGCTTATTATTGGAAAGAAAAACAACAAAAACATTTTTTTTTAATTTTTATTTTTTATAAACATATTTTTATCCCCAGGGGTACATGTCTGTGAATCGCCAGGTTTACACACTTCACAGCACTAACCATAGCACATACCCTCCCCAATGTCCATTACCCCACCCCCCTTTCCCGACCCCCTCCCCCCAGCAACCCTCAGTTTGTTTTGTGAGATTAAGAGTCACTTATGG
>PISX010035064.1:0-13306 GCA_004024625.1 Mellivora capensis
CCTCTGCCTCCGGGCTACTGTGAATAACAGGGGTGTGCCGGTGTCTATTTTCAGCCCCTCCTTCCAACTCCTTGGGGTGTACCCCCAGAAGCGGAATCGCTGGGACATATGGCATTTCTATGTTTAACTCTTGGAGGAGCTGCCGTACTGTTTAGAAGTAAATTCTTGACTTTTGCATTTCACAAGAGGCTCCTGAGGTTCAGAGGCAGAGGCGGAAGGAGAGTTGGGGGGGCAGGTGAACGACACACGGGGAGTCTCGAAGTTATCACCAAGTCCCCAACCTCAGGGATCGGGTGTGGCCGGGGGCACACGAAACTGAGGGTTGCCCTTTTGCCACCAATGGGATGGATCCTTAGCTGAATTGTAGGAAAACAAAGTCCTCCCTTGGCTGAGTGTGTGGCTTGTACCGTCACCCTGGGCCCCAGAGTTCCCCACTGTGGAGTGTGACCATGGTATTTTTAGCCTGGAAATATTTGCAGGATGGGTGTTGCCCAACACCTACATGGACCATAAAATAATTTCCATCAGGCAGCCGTGGAGCACCTCACTTGGGGCCCTGTGAGGGCCTGCGAGTCCTCCAAGATCAACACGGCCCCCAAGGCCCGCCAAGGCCCGGAACAAGGAGGGTTGCTGTCTGGGGCCAGACGGGCGGCCGTCACGAGCCACGCACCGTCGCTCTGGAACAAGGCCCGCAGTCAGGCCCGTCCCGTCTGGAGGCCCCTTTCTTGGTGGTGGTCAGTGGCGGGACCAGCTGTGTGGGAGGGATTGATAAAGGCCATCTGTCTGTCTGATCGGGCCCATGCTTACCCTGACTGGACTTCAGTGGCCCCACATAAGGGAGCTGGTCTCTGACAATCAGGGGTGACCCCCTAAGGTAGAGTCGGGTCGTCTACACAGCTTTCCCAGAACCCTCAGGGTAGGAAGGCCGCTTACAGCTTCCCCTTGCAGCGGAGGAATCCAGGCTCAGAGGGAGCCAGGCCCCGTCAGCAGGGACCTCTGGGCTGGCCGCAGCAGCCCGGTTCCCAGCCCATCCTCTGTCCTCACTAGCTCTGCGCCGGGGCTTGGCGTCCATTTGGCTCATTTCAGGCTCCGTTTCTATGGACGTCACCGCAGCACAAAGAGGCCAGGGTGTGGGGGCAGGCTGTGAGGGTAAGGAGGGGAGGGCGGCAGCTCCGGAAGAGCCCGGGTGACATGACTTCTCGGGCAGGTGCTCCATGAGGCTCAGGCTCGGTTGTCTCCCCACCACCACCCAACCCCAGGATGACTTTGCAGGGAGAGGCTAAGTGCCCCATTGTCATGGATTTCCATCCCAGTCCCCCCAGCTGATGGGCCCCTGTGCCCTAGAGCAAGGCCCTTACCCCTCTCAGCCTGTTTGCCCCAGGACACTTGGGATCTTCTGTCAGGCAATGTGGCCCACGATGCAGGTAAGGGCCCCACAGGATGCCTGGCACGAGGTCCAGGTGTGCAGTAAGTGTCCCCAGGAGGTGATGCTGGGGCCACCATCACCAAGGCCATGGGGGGGGGGAGGGGCTGGCGTGGGGCTGACATGGAGGGAGGCATCTGCGTGAGTCTTCCAGGGGAGAAAGATTCTGGCGAATTTCTAGAGCCAGACTCCGTTAGGGAGGGGGGCCGAGGGTCGTGGGTGGACACGAGATTCCCCTGGAGAGCCGAGGCCAGCTCCGTGGCTCCTGTCCCACAGGATGCCCCCTCTGGTGACCCTCTCCTGATGCCCGCCCCCCGCCCCCGCGCCCCGCAGTTCCAAGGCGCACAGGGAGCACGGGTGCCGGGCAGACGGCTTACCTGGAGCCCAGGTATGTGAGAGCCTGGGGCCCGGTGGAGGCAGCATCAGTCTTGACCCTGCCGAGCTGACTCAGCCCGCGTGGGCGCTGACCCCGGCCCTAGCGCTGACGCAGGAAGCCGAGAGCCGGCAGGGGGCTGTGACAATGTGGTTGTTCTGGAAGGATTTCTGGGGTCTGGGCCTGTGCCCACGGCAGGGCTTTCCTTACCACAGTGAACGCACACTATGGGTCACGTCTGTTTATAGGGGCCTGGCGGCACCCCAGGGTGCGGGAGGGGCCCGCCAGCTCTCTGTCAGGGACCGGCATGCTGTGCTCACGCTGTCTCTGACCCTGGGAGGCAGGAAGGAGGCTTGGAGATATTATTTGCAGGGGTGAGTCTCCCCAGGCTTTCCAGAATTCCCTGGGGTCCTGGGAGAAGACAGTGGAGGAAGGGATGGGAATCTCTTTCCTCTTACACAACATGGGGACCCAGGGAGCCACAGATGTGGCGCCTGCTGGATGCCGAATTCCTTCCTAGGAGGTGGGGACCAACCCGCTGTCCTGCTGCCTGCTGGGATGGCTGTGGACGTCTGAGGAGCTACAGGGCTTTGCTGGCAGGAAAGGGCTAAACAAAGCATGGAAGGTGGTTGGTCACTGAGAAGGTGCATTTGAGAGGCACCTGGAGTGGGTAAAGGAGAGAGCTGTGTGGGGACCTGGCAGAGGACACTCGGGGGCGGGGGAGGCTGTGCAAAGGCCCAGGGGTTGGAGCCTTCCCGCTGTCTGAGCTACAGTAAGGAGCCAGTGTGGGCAGAGAGAGCTGTCAGGTGACAGACTATGCAGGGCCTGCTTCGTTCCCGGCAGCAGAGAAGCAGGAAGGCTGGCAAGACGGCCTTGCTTTGATGCAGACAAGAGGCTAAAGGCTCACACCGGTGGTAGCATGAAGAGGGGATTCTGGGCACATTTTGAAAATCAAACCCACATGACTTGCTGATAGTCTGAATGTGGGGTGTGAGAGAAGGAGAGAGGTCAGCATGCCTGCGAGGATTCTGGCCGGAGCAGGGGGAGCACAGAGGTGACTGCCCGCCTTGTGGGCCCGTGAAGGTGACAAGGGGGCAATGGAGACACACGGTGGCCGGGCTGCTGAGCTGACCTCCAGCTTCCCAGGCGATGGCAGCTCCATGGCTGGCGTTTGCACAACCCGCCCCCCAAAACTGAGAGGAACTGAGGCTGGGAGGTGGGGGGCAAAGGCCTCAGAGTCCAAAGCGAGGAAGGACAGGATCCACCTGTGGGCAGCCCCCCCGGCAGCCAGCAGCCCGGGTGCCCTGACGGCCTCACCGTCCGGAACGTGTGAAGCCCTGGGACATACCATCACATATGAAACGCGGGCCAATGAACCTCAGAAGGTCTCCTCTCCGTAAACACGGCTGTGCGCACTCACACTCACACGGGGGTCAGCCATATATTACTATGCACAAGGTCATTGGTGACTTGCGTTTTGCTCTTTATACTTGTCTCTAAATTTTCTAAAATAAATACACAGGACTTGTAGCAGCCCCCCTCCCCAAAGCAGCCCTCCTTGGTTTCCCCTTTAAAGATTTCTATCATCTTAAACACAGAGATTCTACTTCGGAAAAACGACTGGAGGGATGCCTGGGAGGCTCAGTCGGTAGGCTGTGAAGCGGGTCACGATCTTGGTGTCCTGGAACTGAGCCCTGCATCAGGCTCCTGCTCAGCGGGAAGCCTGCTTCTCCCTCTCCCTCTCCCCTGCTCGTGCTCTCTCTCTCTCTCAAATAAATAAATAAATAAAACCTTTAAAAAGAAAAGAAAAAAAAACGATGGAAAGGAATCCATCTGAAACAGGAGAACACTTCATCAGGACGTGGACAGGACGTTGCCCTCCCACTAATCAGCAGCCCTGCTCTCCCCCGGGGGTGCCCCGAGCGAGAATTATCCCTGACCTGCGGCGACCCCTGTGGTGCCCACGGTGCCCACACAGCCCCTGCTGTTTGGGAGCCGTGGATACTGGGTCTCTGTTCCATTTATATAAACAGAAACATTTCTGCCCCAGAACTGTCGAGAAACAAGATCCCTGATGACGTCACATTCCTGGCATGCAAAGCAAAACCCAAGGAAAATGAGCAGAAAAAAAAGACTGGAAGGAAATGGCTTGTGGCTGTTGTCTGTAGAGGAGTCACAGATGACTTGCTTTTCCTCTTGATTTTCAGACTTCTCCTGGATTGTCTTGAAACAGCGTGCAGTCCCCTTGAGAAAGAAAGACAGTCGCTCCGATTTCTACGCATCCCGCCCAGTCCTCAAAGCCCGTCCAACATTAGCCTCCCTGCCTCCCTGCCCCCGTCCTCCCGCTCGAGGTGCCCTCTCTTGTCCATGTTGGTGCCCAATGGGGGATGGACGTGTCTGCATTGTCCTTCTTGTCCCCCAGGGACCCTCAGTCCAGAGAGGCAACAGAAGAGCCAGAGGTGACGCCCCCTGTCCACACTGCCCCTGGGGGCGCCAAGCGCACACCGGGCAGGCCCCGGGACGCAGCGGAGGTGCCAGAGCCAGGAATGCTGCTGGCTGGGCCCAGGCTTGGCCCCTTTCTCTGCCCTCACCTGGTCACCTGGTCCAGAGCCTCCTGGAGGTGCAAGCGGGAGTCAGTTACTGGCCGAGGCCTCTGGGTGGCTCCACCTGCCCTAGGCTCAGCGACTGTCCCTGTCCTGCCTCTTACCCCTCCCAGCCGGCTCCTTCCCAGAATGGAATGTCCGTTGTCCCTGCCAGCGGCGCTGAGGACCTGAGAGACACGGGGCTGGGGCTGGGGAGGCCTGCAAAAGTTTCTGTCCTCATTCTTGTCAGGGTGGCCCAGGAGGGGCGTAAGATGACCTTTGTGAACCCCAAATCCTGGCGTGTTGGGAACAGAACTCACTTTGGTGTAGAGAACTTCAAAGATCTGGGACCTGCGTCCCCTGGTGGGGGGGGACAGATGAAGGCGGGGAGGCCCTGAACACTTTGGGGGTGGGCAGGGCGGATCCCAGGCCAGAGTGCGGGGACCAGGCAGGGGCTCTTCTCTCTCTCCTTCCCCCTCCCTCCCTGTCTCACAGGACCCTGTGGCCTCTGACTTCTTCCTCTGTCCGCCCTCCCACACATCCGGGTGCGCCTCTCCTGTGCGCCCCTCCAGCCAAGGTGGCCGGGCCTGGGGCCTTCCCGACACCAGGGGAGCCGCTTGGCCAGGCTTTGCTGCGGCGCGATGGGAAGTTTTATGGACCAGGCCCCGCAGTCTGGATTTTGTCGGACGCAGCTGTCCGAGCTTGCTCCCAAGGGGGGTGAGAACATCCAGCCACCTGGCTGAGCTTTGCTGGGAACGGACGTCAGGAGCAGTGTGACTGGAAGGCCGTGGGCCGCCATGGGGGCCTGGCAGGGGGAGAACAGCTTCCCGGGGCCCGGGGCTGCCTTCCCGTGGCGTGCGGTTGCGGACCCCATGACTGGAGAGACAAAGACCTCTGCCGTCACTGTCCCCCACCCCCTGAAGCCGTGGGGTCACCCTGGCCGGGCCTGCCAAGCCCTGGGCCCAGCCCCGCCCTGGAGGTCTGCAGGGCCCGAAGGAGCTGTCCCTTGCCGGCCGCAGTGGGGGGGAAAGAATCCAACTATTGTCATCTTAATGCCTGCGCAATGAGGTGTGAAATTCTGTTTCCAAAATTTGTTATCAGCCCGCTCCCTGTCCTCCTGGCGTGCGGGTGGCATTGAGAAAATTTGGGAGAAGCGTATATCTCCTGTGACATGAGTTATGACATGTTTGTGGGCTCGTGGCTGGGAGCGCTGGAGGAGGGGATCAGTCACTCCGGAGAGAGCCTTCCGCAGGCTTCATTAGACTAGAAACGATAATGAGTATCTTCCCTCACCTGTTTTCAGGAACACCGGCTCCCTCTTATCTTGTTGCTGCACGCACCACTCTTCCCTGAAGCACACAGACGCGGGCGGGATGCGGGGTGCCGCGCCCAGCCCCGCGCCCAGCCCCGCGCCCAGCCCCGCGCCCAGCCCCGCGCCCAGCCCCGCGCCCAGCCCCGCCGCCTCCTCCACGTGGGCGCCGGCAGGGGGCGCCGCGGGCCGGCCCAGAGCGGTGGTGGCGGGCGGGGCAGTTGTCCTGCCCTTCGGGGGCCCGCGGGGGGCCGCGGGGGGCGGGGGCGGGGGCCAGCTAGCCCTGGAGGGAGGGGAGTCAAGCCTTCTGGAAACTTCCAGGCCTTTACCTCCTCCTGGATTCGTCCAGCTATGCTTGAACTTTAGCCAGACGCAGACCTTCCCGGCCGGCCCTATTTTTTTCCCCTTTCTTAGAGGGAAGGTGGGGTTGTGGGCCTGAGCGCCTGCAGGGGAGCGAGAGGAAGGGCGTGAGAGGGGGGTCAGGGGCAGAAATCACCTCCGTTTCTCCTCCGAGCAGACCCTCCTCTGGGTCCCTGGCCCGGTCCCCCTCTGCTCTCCTCGCCTCCCCTCAGGGCCCAGTGGTGGCCTCATGGCTGTGCCTGTTGTCCCCACTCCTGGAACTTTTTAAGGCTCTGTCCTTATTATTCCTCTTCTCAGGGCCCGTCTGAGGCTACCCCCTGACACTGCCCAGTGGCCTGGCATTCGGGACCCTGACCGGGCAGCCCCTCCGACCTTCAGCCTCAGGGACAGCTGCTCCCCTCACTCCACCGGGTCTCTGACAAGGATCCCAAAATAGCCAGGCACGTTGGCGCCCTGGCCTTCCCTGGCTCGAGCTTGTCGCGCTGCTGGGAAGGCCTCCCCCTCCCCTGCATTTGGCAAACTCATTTGTACCCTTCAAGGCCCATCCCCAAGGTCACCTCCCATGGGAAACCTTCCAAAGAAAGGCTCTTGGGCCTTGCCTGGGCCACCTTGGCACTCCGGCAGGTCGGCTACTGGGAGACAGCTTCCCATCCAGCTCAGGGCCATGCCATGTTGGGGGCTCTGGGCCGGGCGGGCCCTCCTGGTCCTCCTTCTCTGGGCATTCTGGGCCAAGTGGACTTCGAGGTTGTTCCTGATGTCATTTCCACTTTGTAGGGCAGGACTCTGAGCCTCAGAGGGGAGATAGCAGCCTGCCCGGGCCCCACAGTCTGTGGGTCTATCTGGGCTCTTCCGTAGGATACCCTTCTCTTTACATAACCCCAGCTTCCCCCAGGAATAGGGAGCTCACTTGCCTGCGCCGCACTGAGGGCAGACTCGCCTGACTGGAATCTGGACAAGGAAGGGGTCCAAGTTCAGCCACCAGAGGCCCCCGGGAGAAGGTCCAGACTTGGCCCCAAATTCCGCTTTGCTGGTGAACATGCTGCCACACACACACACACACACACACCCCAATCCTTAGAGGCCCACAGATAAAGGGATAGCCTGGACTTTGTGTTTCATCTGGCTCGGACCGACCCTTGCAGGGTGGGCTTGGGTTGTGACAAGTGATGGGCTTGAGGAAGGGTCCTCAGGGAGCAGCACAAACTGAGGCCTGATGGTGGGATCTCATGGGCATGTGGGAAGCAGAGAGCAGCCAGTGGGCGGCACGGCGGTGGCATCAGGACAGGAAGGCTGGCTGGCCCTGGGAGGGGTCTGGGTGGGGAATGGGGGCCCTCACTGGCGGCCTGGGTTGCCTTGGGCCATCGGGGAGGACTAGAGATGCAACAAAGGGGCCAGAACAAGGATGCAGGAGGGGATGGTCTTTGGGTTTTGTTATACCCATGTTCAGGAACAGGGGCGGGGCAGGGGGCTGTGGGGACAGTGATGGGCCAGCCTGCTCTGCTTCAGAACGCACATATCTGCCCAGGACTACTCCCCACCAGCCACGGGCTCCTGGTGGCCTGTCCCCCACCCATGGCCCCTTGTTCCCCTGGGCCGCGGGGGCACCCCGTGAAAGACCACAGCAGCCTCTGGGGCTGCCTTGCCGGGCCCTCTCCCCATGGCTCTGCGGTCAGGGTCCTCAGACTTGCTAATGAGCCCTATGCCTGTCTTGATTGCACCGTGTACTTTCCAGCACTTGGTTCCGCTGCTGTCCCCGCATGGCTCGGGGAAGGAAACCAGCAGCCTCCCTTCTCTCGAGGAAGAGTCACCGCAGATGTTTTTTCAAAGTCGGGGCCAGGGAACATATGAATAAATGCCACGATTCATGTTTGCAAACCCCTCCCTGCCAGCTTCTGTCTTGACGAGAAAGGGGGGGCTGGGGCGGAGGCAGGCAGATGTGGAACCTGGGAACGTGGCCAAGCGCTTTGTTCGAGACTGTGTTCCCGATCGCGGGCAGAACGAAGCAGCATGCAGAAATAGGGAAACTCCACGACCATCGGGGGCTCCTGGGTGCCCCCGGACCGGCCCACGGGCCCGTCATCGCCTGGCCTCCCCAAGCAGGTGGCCTGGCTTTGGGGGGGGCACTAGTAGGCACATTCCTCATTATTGTAATAACAGCAATTAGTGGGAGTGGTGATAACCAAGTCCTGGCTTCCAGACTCTGCCTCCCAGCTCAGCCCCACAGCCTCGGCAGAGCCCGAGAGAGGCCGCTCAGAGCAGGGGTCCTTAGCCCCATCTTACAGATGTGGACACTGAGGTCCAGCGGGGTTCCAGACATGCATTGGAAAGGCACCAGCTGGGCCGGCATGGGTGGAACCGGGTTCCAGCTTCCTTTCTGCTAATTGGGGAAATAAAGCTTGGTGTGGGCGTCAGTCCAGGGTGAGGGGGGCATCAGTTTCAGGGTTAGGGGCGTCCCTGAGCTCACGTATGGAGGGTGATCACCTCCTCTGTTTTCCTGAAAAACCAGCGCTGCCCGAGGAGAATGGAGTGCCTAACCTCTTCTGTGGGCGGCAGGTCGGGGGGAGGTTCCCTGACGTTTATTGAGCACCAACTTGTTGCCTCTGTGAAACAGACTACAGTTTATAGGGGTTCCTTTCCCCACAAACTCCCCATCGAGGGGAGGAGGACTTTTGTCTTCAGGGAGCACCCCCAGTGACAGGGGACCCTCCTGTCCCCGAGCATCCAGCTCCCTGGCAGGACGAGGAGCAGCAAAGGGCCAAAGGCTCTGAGACCAGAAGGCCCAGAAGAGACTGTTTGGAGCCTGGGGGCTTGGACTGAGGCTTGAAGCCATTAGAGGGGGAGGAGGGAGAGCAAGAGAAGGAAGACTCCTTCCTGCGTTCTGTTGGGAGCAGAGTGGCATGGACAGGTCCACCGGGGGTTTGCATGGGGGCCCCTGAGACGGGCTGCATTCCGAGAGGAAAGAGTGGACTGCAGGGGGCAGGGAGAGGTCAGGAACCAAGAACCTGGCAGGCAGCAAAGTGCCCAGAAAAGAGAGCTATGGAGAGCACACCGGTGAGGGGGCTGACTGGAGGAGGTGGCAGGGTCTGAGATGGGGTGAGGCTACCGGGAGGTGTTTGTGGAATGGGCCTCCTCCAGCAGCCTCTCTAGGTATCGTGGACTTCCTGACCAGTCCTGGGGCCCAGAAGCAGTGTGGGCCTGCATTTGCAGAGATGGCCCGGGAGACAAGGGCCCTCCTTGGGATGGGACCAGCCTCTCAGCCTTCTCTCCACAGCCTCAGAGCCATGTTTTAATTAGTCAAGTTCTCAAGTCATTGTTTACTGCTCCCCACACACAGGGGATTTATTAAAAGCTGGGCCAAGTTAAAAATACCAGGGACAGAGATGTGGAGGCCGAGGGAGCCGCGGAGACAGGCGCCCCGACGGTGGGGAAGCCGGAGCTTCCTCGGGGAATCCCTGCCTGTGTCCTGTCCATTGCCCAGCTGGAGGCGGCCACCCAGCAGGACAGCCCCCCTCCACAGCACGAAGTGCAAGATCAGACCTCACGACGCTGGGCACCACAAAGGTGTGGGCAGGGACGAGGTGCAGCCTCCCCTCCACCGTACCTCCAGAAGCTTCCCGTCCGTGGCGAGCTGGCATGGTGTTGGACATAAGCAACCAAGCAGCCGCCCGGCTTGGCAGGAGCCCTCAGGGTGAGTAGAGGGGCAAGGAGCCCGGCAGGTTTCATGGAAGGCAGGACCCCTGGAGAAGGTGGCCTCAGCGTGGGATGGGCGTGTGGGGTGGGCACAGGGGGAACATTTGGAATGAAGCCCAGCCTGAGCCAGGGCACCGAGGTCAGGAAGCATGGGAGTTCAGGTGGGTCCTGCTCTTGGACAGATGCTGGAGGCAAGGATGAAGCATTGGCCTTCACCAGATAGGCCTGGGGGCAGTGACGGGAGCGGGGAGACCCCTCCATGAAACCCTGAGTGGCCTCCCCAGGAACGGGCTCTGTCTTGCCTGGGGCCTCCCAGAGGATTCCAGAGTCAACAGGTCCTTGGACAGGGGTCACTGAGCCTAAAGCCAGCTCTACCGCCTTTCTCAGAGAGAGTGAAGAGGAGGAAGGATACCGTGACTCTTTCTGGGGGCCCTAGATGGCTGACTCCTGGCTGAAACAGAACTGTCAATCTTATGACAAGAAAAGCATTAATGCCTCCAAATATTAGCACCATGCCACACACAGACTTGGACACCAGGCCTCAGTTTACCCAGATGATGAGAGACAGAGCTTTCCATTCAAACATATGGTGCCATCCCTCCATCTGTCTATCCATCCATGCATCCCTCTCCCATGCACTAATGCATCCAGCCATCATGTATTCACTCAACAAACACTCTCCTGGCCCTTACTATGTGGCCAGGGCATAGATGAGAATCAGACGGGCGCTGTGGCCTCCAGAGCCTTCTCCCTCTACCTTCCTCTGCGTGAAGTGGCTCCCTAGTGTCTGAAGCAGGACGTGACAAATGCTGAGTCCTGAGGAGCAGTTAAAATCAATATAAAAGCGCTTTGAAAGTTATAAGCGCAATGAACGCATGTGCCCTGCCTATAGGGACGGTTGTTGGGAGCTTTCTGGGGCCCGGGCCGCAAGGGGGCTTTCTCTGCCTGGGGTCAGGTGTCTGGGCGCCCGGAGGGGAGTGCGGAGTGCGTACTATGTCCCAGACGGCTACTGGATGCCGTGATTCAATTACAGACGTCTCCCATGAGTGGAGGTGTCGGTTCGAATCCTTGTCTCCCCACCAGACCAGGAACCCACATTGGAGAGAGACCGTGTTCTCCTGATTCAATTAATCAATTACACCCTCTCTCAACATCTACAGCCTCCAGGCTTGTAAACACCCTCTAGTCTCTGCCGTCACACACCATTTTGCAAAATGCAGACCTTTCCCCTCTCTCCCTCCCCGTTCACAACCCGGTGTCTCACTGCTGATGCTCGCCTCCCCCGCGCTCTTCCCCCATGTCCCCCTCCCACCCCCACAGCCTCTGCAGCCTTCCCCCGCTGCCCCAGAGGCGTGCACCTGACCCCCCCAACAACCCCGCAGTGGCTTCCTTCTCAATCTCAGCCTTCACTGGTGTCCCTGGTGGCCAGTTGCTTCCTCACATAGTTTCCTATTTGGTATCTGAGATGCCTCTCCTTTTTTGTAAGGGTGGGGGGTTTCAGGGTTGTTTCTGGGGGTCAAGGAAGGGGCTGTGTGGTGAAGGTAGTGGACATTTGGAGCTGGGAGGGGTGATGGGTAAGCAGGTGAGAGGAGGCTCCTGGTCTCTGGGCCCCTACAGTCTTCTAGCAGCTTCTGTGTCCTTTGTGAGTACCTCTCCTTGTTCATCCCTTAAATGCTGCTGGGCTGTGCGGCCAGGTTTCCCTCCCAAGGAGTCTCTTGATTCCCCTTCTCTGTGGGTCTTCGCCTGCTCTCCCCCACCCCAGCTCCCTCTGGAGTTCCAGCCACATCCTTGAGTCTCAGACTGAGCCCACGCTGCCTGCACCCATCCCCTTGCCCCTCTCCCACCTGGTCTGTGGTTCCTGCACCTGTCCAGGCCCCAGGGCCACAAGCCCTGACCCAGGCCATGGGATGTGTGCCCAGCCCAGAAAAGTCAAGTGGGGAAACTGAGGCCTGGGAGGGGATCACTCAGGGTCCTGTCCAAATCCTGACACCCACTACTCAGCCTGCAGTGGGGATCTTGCCAACATGGAGCTTGTGGGGACATCCCTGCCCTATGGCCAAGTGTGGGGCTCAGGCCATGTGGAGGCTAGGGGTGGTCCCTGTAGTCATGGCCCGGGAGGGCCCTTCAGCAGGACACTGCCTAGGTCAGCACAAGCGCCCCAGCCCGGAGGCCTGGCTTCAGATCTCTGCCCTGAAGGGGCTTTTCAGCCTTGGTTTCCCTAACCTAGATGGAGGTGATTGGGTTCGGTGATGCTCTGGGTTGCGTGGGCTCTTCTTCTGCTGTCCTCCTGGCCCTGCTCTGTGTCCCCGGATGCCCACCCGAGCAGCTGCAGCTGGCTCTGTGCCCTCGACTCCCAGCACATCGAGAGGACAGGAGGTGGACTTGACCGGCCTCAGCCCCCGCCTCATCCACCAACAATCCCCGCTTCCAATTCAGGTGATAGCGCCCCCTCAATCCTTAGGCCCCCAGGCTGACCGCCTGCTGCTACCCCTCCTGCTTCCTCACACCCCGCCTACATCTCTGTAAATAGCCCTTTATTAAACCCTCCCTGAATTAACCACCTTGTGCTGCCATCTGCTTCCTGCTGGGACCCTGCCCGAATCCCGCTGCAGGGCTCCGGGTCCCTCCAGTTGGGTTCCTGGTCTCCTCGTTAATGTGAGCTGTCAAGCGGGGAAGGGACTGGGCACAGATCCCCAGGGACAGACAGACCGGAGGTGCTGGCTCAGGGGGCAGCAGGCGTCGGTCAGGTGGGTCGGAAGACAGTATTTCAGGAACCCTGCAACGTCTTCCGCGACCTGCGGCCTCCACAGCATCCTGTTCAGAGATGCGGCAAGACCAGACCCGGAGCTCCTATAAGGGCCAGGGCTGGGCAAAGCCTCACTTCCACACTTCCACACAGGGGTCAGTTCCCCGGCCTCCACCCACCCCCGCCCCGGCCCACCCCCGTGCACCCCGCCCCCCACTGCCCTGACCCAGTGCAGAGGAAGCACAGAGAAAACCCACACGAGATGGGTCCCCACCCTCCCCAGATAGTGGGGAAGAGCAGGCAGGGTGAGAGTGTGCTGGTGGGCCCCCTGCATGGCGTGCACGGATCGATGGGGGCCCCCATTGCTGGCCACAGCCCACGAAGGCTGTTGCCTGCTGCTCATGGAGGAAACAGCAGAAGGAAGTAAAATACGATCAGAAATAATTGGCCCATCTGAGAGAGACAGGGGAAAGGTGTTGAAAAGAAACTCATCTACAGGCTGGAGGAAATCTTTGCCAGGAAGAGGGGCTCCCCAGGCTTTAAAAGACCATTTCTGATCTCCGAGGTGCCCCCACTCCTGGCTAGTGCTTCCTCATCGATTTCTTGATATGATGGCACAGTTCGGTTCCACAAATACTTAGTGCGACCTGCCGTGTGCCTAATTCTGAGCCTGCAGCCCTGGGAGAGCAGCAGGGGGTTTGGGAAAGGCCAGACTTTCCCTCCTTCCTCTCCCTTCCTCTTCTTCCTCCCTCCCTTTCCCCCCTCCAGTCCTCCCTCCCTTCCTCCCTCCTTTTCTTCCTTTTTCCTTCTCTCCCACCCTCCC
>PISX010035065.1:0-13321 GCA_004024625.1 Mellivora capensis
TTGGACAGCTATATGTAGAAGAATGAAACTCGACCATTCTCTTACACCGTACACAAAGATAAACTCGAAATGGATAAAAGACCTCAACGTGAGACAGGAATCCATCAGAATCCTAGAGGAGAACATAGGCAGTAACCTCTTTGATATCAGCCACAGCAACTTCTTTCAAGATATGTCTCCAAAGGCAAAGGAAACAAAATAGGGTGCAAGAATTGTTATCTTATTGAAGGTTAACATTTTTTCATTATGTTTTATTATGTCTAAAATTTTTAAAAAATGTTTTATTATGAAAAATTTTTAATATACACAAAAAGAGAATAGTATTCTAAGCCTCCATGTACCCAACACTCAATGTCAAAATTATTCACATTTGCCAAACTTATTCCAACTATCTAACTCTGTCTCATTCACATATACATATATACTTTGTTGTTTTTAAATATAATTAAATTAAATCTTCAAGTACAATTAAATCTTCAAGTTTCCAGCTAGTAGCTATTAGAAAAGCATCCTTTTAAAATGTTTTTCTTTTTTTTCCTTGAACATAGTTGACACACAATGTTACATTAGTTTCAGGTGTACAACACAGTGATTCAACTTCTCTATACCTTACACTGTGGTCACCAGAAGTGCACCTGACCTCTGTCATCATGCAACACTACTACGATATCATTGACTATATTTGCTTGCTGTGTCCTTTATTTCTGTGATATAAAAGCATTGTTTTTGAGAATCCCCTTTCTGACTCTGCCTTCATATAAAGATGATGATGGGAGCTCTGGTAAATACATATGTTCACAGAGACCTCTCCTGCCTTTGAGGCATTCTGGAAGAACTGATAAACCTATCATCTCTCTTATACTGAACTTTGAAGTCCTGTGGCTCTGGGTGGAGCCTTTGTCAGGCGCCTGAATGTTTGCCTATGTTCCAGCTCTAGTATGTGGGGTCCAGCCTCCTGAGTTTTATCAAGTTGTCATTCCACCTTGAGGTTCCTTCCTGCTTCCAAGAATATTTCAATGCATCGTACTTTGCATCTCAAACAAGCCACAAGTTAGCAGATGGCCATCCCCTTTTGAATTTTGTGGCATACTCCAACATTTTCATTGCTTTTGTTTACTTCTTAGCCTAGAAGAGACTGGATCCTCTTCCCGCCTTCTCATGAATTTAAGCTTCCAGAAAGACCATTAAAAGTGATTTTTCTATTAGGAATTTTGTTTTGCTTACAAATTATACCCAGGGGAAAAGAACGCAAAGCCCTGGTTGCCTTTCTGGAGTGAGGGGAGGAAAATACAAAGTATAAAACATAAATACTGCTCTTTCTTTTTAATTTTTTTTTAGAGCTGGAAAAGCAAAACACAATTTAATATTTCAAAAAATTACCTGTCATACCAGCTTTTCATGATTAAAAACAATGCCTCTGTAAATGCACTTGTGCTTTATCACAGTGTCTGATATATGTTTTATTTCTAGCCAGCCAACAATCAGCTCCTGCAGTCACTTTGGCAACTTTTTGAAGATATTCATCATTCTGGAGGAACTAGCCAAGGAAAAGCTAGAGTGATTGCTGGCTGTATCTGTAGCGCTGAGGTAGAGTAGAAAGATTTACAGTCAGAAGAGAGTCCAGGCAGCTGCTAACTGTGTGACTTGGAAAGCCACTTTATAACTCTGAGCCTGAGGCTCCTTATAATACAAATTGTATTGATAATAATAATGATGATGCTGATCTATTCTCTACCATCATTACTATATGCTATGGTATCAAATGAGTAGATATATAAAAAATCACTTTTAAAATAAAATCAAAATACTGTTATTTTTGTGAGATTTAATGTTATATTTCTTTATGTAATAAAGTACAGTAAAAATAAATCTTTTGAACTCTCAAAAATCGTGTGATTTTCTGATCCTGAATAGAGTTTGTTTTTATTTCAGAATATATTAAAAGGCATTGCATTTTGGTGAGCACACACCAATGGTCAGTTTACACAAGTGCAGCGTGTGAACTATTGGGTGCTAGAGATGAGCTTTACAATTCCTGCAGATTCATGCATTTATATCTAGGACTATTATGGACTAAAAGTTTTGCCCACCAAAATTCACATGTGGAAATCTAATCCCAGATGTGGTGTATTCAGAGGTGAGGACTTTGGGAGGTGACTAGTCATGAGGGTAGAGCACTCATGGATGAGATAAAACCTTTTATAAGAAGAGGCCAGAGAGTTAGTTCACTGTCTACCATATGAGAATACAACCAGACATCAGCCATCTGTAACCCAGAAGAGATTCCTCACCAGAACCTGATCATTCTGATACCCTGATCTTACATTTCCAGCCTCCAAAACTGAGAGACGTAAATTTCTGTTGCTTTTAAGTACCCAATGTATGGTACTTTGTGACAGCAGCCTGAACTAAGACAGACACATTGGTCTTGCCAAATAATAACATTAGCATTTTAAGAAAGACCTTATATAACTTACAACATCAAAGCACTTGATAGAAGGAAGCTTTTCTTTCTTTTTTTAAATTATTTTTATTAACATATAATGCATTATTTGCCCCAGGGTTACAGGTCTGTGAATCTTCAGGCTTACACATTTCACAGCACTCACCATAGCACATACCCTCCCCAATGTCCATAACCCAGTCATCCTCTCCCTGCTCCCCTACCCCCAGCAACCTCACTTTGTTTTGTGGGATTAAGAGTCACTTATGGTTTGTCTCCCTCTCGATCCCATCTTGTTTCATTTTTTTAGAAGGAAGCTTTTCTTATGTTTTCCTGAAATTGAAGATTTGCATGTCTGGCTCTCTGTTAGACTTCAATCTTCTAAAAGTCAAAATGAGGACTTCAAGGGTGCTGATTAAAATCCTGGCTGGTGCAGTCAGTTAAGCCTTTGACTCTTGGTTTCTGCTCAGGTCATGATCTCAGAGTTGTGGGATCGAGTCCCCACTCTGTTGAGCCCCACCTCAGGCTCCACGCCCACTGTGGAATCTTCTTGGTATCCTCTCTCTCTCTCTCTCTCTCTCTCTCTTCCTCTGCCCCTCTGACTTGTGCTCTCTGGCTCTCTCTCAAAAATAAATAAATAAATCTTAAAAAAAAGAAAAAGTTGAAATCAGACAGACCTGTGCTCAAATTTGAACTTTGACTCTTCCTAACTTGGGGCAAGTTATTTGAATTCTCTGAGCCTCAATCTGTAAAATGAAGATTATATAGTCCCTAAATCAAGGTGGCTATAAGAATTAAATAAGAAAATACATGTAAAGCCTGGCACAGAGTTAATGTTAAGTAAATACAGCCATTATTGTCTTTAGTACATTGACTTACACATGTTGACTGATTTTCCTACCTCTCTAATTAGACTAAAAATTTGAAGGCAGAGGATATGCCCTAGACTCTCTCCCATTTCATTCTATATTTTCTCCAATGGATTAGTGTTCGTCAGCATGGTGATATGTACCATTGAGATTCTCCATCCATCTAAATAAAGAGAACTCTTATCCCTATCAAGATTCTGAAAATATGAGAAATAAAACAAATAATAAAACTAGAGGCCAAAATATTACTTATTTTTATCGATGCAGCTTAGTTAAAGAATGCACTTTGTAGAAGAACCAAACACACCTACCAAGACAAGTCCCATACTAGAGAAACTGATCTATCTAATCCCAGGCAACACTTGTCTAGAGCAGTGGGTAGCCTGACCAGATGAGGTAAGAGTAAAAGGACAGCTTCCACGGCCATCAAGCCACTTCTAATCCCAATAAACAAGAGCTGTGCTGGAAGTGGCCTAGACTTCCAGAACTCAGAGGCAAGATGTCAACCCTGAAGAAGATAAGCTGGACTTGCATGTGTTAAAGGATTTTCAGTCAAGAAGTGGAGAGTAGATTCTTCAGAGCAAGTCTTGGGATACCTGTCAGAACCCAGGAACTGAATAGGAAATAAATGAGTGCTTAGGCAGGAGAGACCTCTGTTAGCTTCAGGGAATTGCAGGAAAGAGGTTCCCCACAAGTCTCTCAGAAGCCTACAAAAGGGGCTCAACTAGAATACTGAACACCTATATATTGGCCACTCTTCAGAGGGTAGCAAAGCCACATGACAACTGTATCACATGGGCAAACCTTTCCTGTCCTTACCTGACTTTGTTCCCCTATTCCTACACTATAGGATTCAAAAGGAGAAGTGAGTTGGGGGAAATTGGAGGGGGAGACAAACCATGAGAGGCTGTGGAGTCTGAGAAACAAACTGAGGGTTTTGGAGGGGAGGGGGTAGGGGGTTGGGTAAGGCTGGTGGTGGGTATTAGGGAGGGCATGTATTGCATGGAGCACTGGGTGTGGTGCATAAACAATGAATTCTGGAATGCTGAAAAGAAATAAAATTAAATAAAATGAAAAAAATAAATTCTACTTTACTTTGGTATTGAAAAAAAATAAAAGAAGCAGCAGCATAGCAAATGGGAGAGAAACAGCAGAAAAACAGGGACAGAAAATGGTGAGGAAACTGATTCTCCTGTATGTTCCCATCACAGAACTCACAGCCTATACAGAAGGGCCAAGCTGGGGAATGGAAGAAGCTTTAAAATGGATGAAATATTGAAGCATTAATATTAGCCTGAATTTTTTAATACTAAGAAATTAAACTATTTGTTCTTAGCTAAAAGATGTGGAACATGCCTGATATTTCATCCGGGGATAAGGAGAATTGTTTCTAGAAAGAAGATTGAGAGGGGCAATTAACTACAGAGACAGCTTTTCCCTTAAACCATTATCATATGTTTATTTTACATGGGGATTCATAATGATGCCATGAGAGGGACAGTCTCTCTTTTTTGAAGTCCTAATAGTCATAAAGTTTAAGCACAGAGGGGTTGATAACCATTTTTTTCTCTGAGAATAAAGCCAAATTCGGGAAAGCAGAATGAAGAGATAGAAGAAAGAGAGAATATGAGATTGATTTATTATTGATGGTATTATCTGAATTCTTAATTCAGCCGGGTTTAATGTGAAATAACCTTTAGGATTTCCCAGTTTATATGAGCTAATGCATTCCTTTTTCCATTTAAGCTAGGTTCAAGGTTTTTTTTTTCTTTCAATCCATGTCAGAAAGAGTCCTGACTACTAAAGTGCAATTATTTAGAAAAGCAATTAAAGCCACATGTACTACATATACTACAATTAGATAAAATGACTGCTATCAGAGTAAATTTTTAAGTTAGTGCTATTCATATTGTATTAGATAACATGTTCTGAGACTTACTGTATATCAATCACTCTTCTAAAACCTTTACAAGAATTAACTCATTTAATTACCACAATGACCTATGAAATTGTAATTATTTAGTGTGAACCTCGGTGTATCAATGCAGAAACTGAGAGGTTAAGTAAATTGTCCACAGTCACACAGCTTACTAAGTAGTGGAGCTGGGATTCAAAGCCAGGCAGTCCAGCTCCAGAGCCCATTCCTGATCTCAATTCAGAGTCAAAAGAAAAGAGCATAATGGGGAGTATCATCAAATCGTGCATTTTTCTCAATATGCTGTGCAAAGAAATGCTTTTATGCACATAAGAATGCAGATTGTTATAAAGGTATGCAAATGAGTGAAATGAACCATTAGATGAAACATTTCTAATACTGGAGATCATTTCCAAGATTTTAAGTAATTTACTTAAATTGTGTTTCTCATTGAAATGGGCAGAATCTCAAACAGTCTGAATCTATGATATCATACTAAGACATCACAGTTCTTCCAGTTAAGGATAAAATATTAAAGTTTCAAAAAGAAAACTAAGCCATGTTGCAGATTGATTGTTGAATTTCACTCTTTCACAATACCTGATGGCTTTTTCACCTGTGGGGAATGAAATTGTTGGTATACATTATTGGGCATATTTAATCAAAACCTGAAAGAATGCTTTATGGAGATGAATGAAACAAAGCATGGGTAAAGACTCATTCACCATTATCTTTTGTATGGAGACATTTGACTTTTCAGTTTTTGAGATGATACTACAGAATTTCACTTAACATAGTAAGGGAGTAACAATACATTTGTATGCCCAAAGTAGTAAATAAAAAATCTTTATAAATTTTAGGTCTATTTTGAATATGAATCTCCAGAACCATTAAACAGGTAACACTAAATACTACTGTCCATTCCTGGTGACTAAAATTTATTGGAATGTTCTATTTAATAGAAAAAGAGATTCAAATATTATTAAAATGTCTAAGCTACCCAAAGCAATATACACATTCAATGCAATCCCCATCAAAATACCATCAGCATTTTTCACAGAGTTGATGAATCTTTTAAAATTGTACCTGAAATTAGCAACCTAATGTTGCCAAAAGCTCGAGAAACACTGTTTCATGTAATCGCAGAAATTCTTGTGACATTAAATGGCATACGGGATGGTGTTTCCCTGGAATTTTAGTAGAAGTTGTGGTCAAAAATCAATAGAGACTACTTTTTCCCTTTCAGGGGCCTAATTATATAATAGATTCTTCTTATAATCAGTGGATAAAAGATTCAGAAGTTGGGTACAGACATCAGTCTGAGTGGTTTCTCAACAAAGTCTCCATTTTCTATTCAACATTAAGTAGCAATCAGCTATCACCCACTCTGATTTCTCTGCATTCTGATGAAGATTTTCTACTTCAAGCGTCAATAACCTGAGCAGAACTGAAGAACATGCTTCCTGATTAATCCCCCAGCCTCTAGCTATCTCCTGAGGAGGTAGATAAACAAGGCTCATTGGCATTTAAGCCACATAGACACAACCCTGTCATTCCTTTCTTCTATGATGTGACCTTCCTTCATTGTACCCAATGACAACAATGACATCATTTGGGATGCTGATTTTTTTCTCTAATGGAGCTATTATAAAGTAGCAATCATGAAAAAACGTTCATGACATAATGAAAAATATATAAGGAAACTTACATGGTCTCATTCATTTCTTATGATTTACATAAATTATCTGCATGGCTTAAAACAAACTAAGGCTTGCTGTGCAATGCACTACACATAATAGTTTAATCAGGTTTGTTTGTTTTCAGAAGGAGGATGCATTAGCACATGGAAAATGACAACAATATGTTTTTGACCTGCTGATACAGGTTTCAAGAACAGTTCTTGTACATCAAGGCACCTAAACCCCAGTGACTACTTTATGATTTGAAAGTTTCATGATATATATCAAACTTAATATATCTCAAACAGAACACGTGATATACATTCTAGAGAGTTGGCATTGATATGCCATGCTTCATTCCTCATACTGGTGATTTGAATCATTTTCTTTCCTTTGTCAGTCTTGGTAGAGGTTTGACAACAATATTGAACTCTTCAAAGAACCAGCTCTTTGTTTTGTTAAGTATCTCTTGTTTTTCATTTCTCAATTTCATTGATTTCTGCCATTCTCATTATTACTTCCTCCCTTCTGTTTACTCCAGGTTTATTTTGCTTTTCTTTTTCTAGATTGTTGAGGTGAGATCTTACATTATTGATTTCAGACATTTCCTCTTTTCTAATGTATTCATTTAGTGCTATGAAATCCTCCCTCAAGCAAATAATACATTATGTTAATAAAAAAATAAATAAAATGCCCCCTCAGCACTGCTTTAACTATGTCTCACAGGTTTTTTTTTTGTTGTAATAAAATATACCTATCATAAAATTTACCATTTTTTAGGAGTACAGTTCCATGGCACTATTCATATTGTTCTGCAACAGCATTTCTATCCATCTTCAGAAATTTTCATTTTCCCAAACTGAAATTCTGTACCCACTAATCAATAACTCCCCATCCCTTACTTTCCCCATTCCCTCAAAAGCACCACTCTACCTTCTGTCTCCATGAATTTGACCATTCTAGGTACCTAATGTAAGTTAGAATCAGATAATATTTGCCTTATTATGACTGCTTTATTTACCTTAGCATAATGTCTTCAAGATTCATCTATGTTGTAGCAAGTGTCAGAATTTCCTTCCTTTTAAGGCTGAAAAATACTCCACTGTATGTAATTACTATGTTTTGTACATGCATTCATCTGTCCATGGACACTTGAACTGCTTCCACCTTTCAGCTATTGTGAATAATGCTGCTATGAACGTGGGTGTACAAATATCTGTTGCAGAAGATCGTGGAGGACTTGGAGACTGAAATATCATTAGGTTCCAGGAGTTCAGCTAGATAGGTATCAAACAATTCTGAATACCTACAAAACTCAGCAGGAGATAAAAAGAGAAGAAGAGCAGCAATTCTAGGAACAGAAAATCGACTACTTCCTGGAAGGTAAAACATGCGGAGAAGTAAATCTGAAGCGATGGGAAAATAGACCTCAGGGGGAGGGGCCGGCTCCCAGCAAACAATGGAGCAGCAGAGCACAAATTCAGAACTTTTAGAAGTCTGCCCCACTGAGGAATGTTGCTCCTGAGGCTAAGTGGGGGTGGAGCCCTCACGGGGACAGTGTGGTCTCAGGACCTGCAGAGTCACAGAAAGACCAGGGGTGTCTGAGTGTGGCAGAGCTGCCAGGTATCGGAGCGGGAAAGCTGGCTACAGAGACCAAGCTGAGGAGTGAGCTCTTAGCTAAGGGTTATCTTAAACCATGATTGATGGCACAGTTGGGCCACTGCCCTTCGAGCAGAGACCCCACAAGTAGCAGATCCGGAAAGACCCCCTCCTTCCTAGTCTGGGATGAGTGGCACAAGAGTGTGTACCAGGAATCTGTTGGGTTTGGAGACTCCAAATGGGGCTATGCACTAGAGATAGAAAAGCTCAGTCACAGGCCAGTGAGCACAGAGTGCAGCCGGAGACCAGGGAGATGAGAGGAATTGCCTGATATTCTCTGAGGGCACACTGAGGAGTGGGGCCCCTGGCTCTTGGCTCCTCTAGGCCAGAGATTGGGAGGCAGCCATTTTCTTTTTTCTTTTTCTTTTTTTTTAAATTTCTTTATTTTTTATAAACATATAAAGTATTTTTATCCCCAGGGGTACATGTCTGTGAATCGCCAGGTTTACACACTTCACAGCACTAACCATAGCACATACCCTCCCCAATGTCCATTACCCCACCCCCCCTCTCCCGACCCCCCGACCCCCAGCACCCCTCAGTTTGTTTTGTGAGATTAAGAGTCCCTTATGGTTTGTCTCCCTCCCGATCCCAACTTGTTTCTTTTCTTCTTTCCTAACCCCCAACCCCCATGTTGCATCTCCACTTCTTCATATCAGGGAGATCATATGATAGTTGTCTTTCTCTGATTGACTTATTTCACTAAGCATGATACCCTCTAGTTCCATCCACGTCATTGCAAATGGCAAGATTTCACTTCTTTTGAAGGAGGCAGCCATTTTCATTCCTGTCCTCCAAAGCTCTAGAGAAAGCATTCATGGACTAAAAGCTACCGAGAGCAAACCCAAGCAGATTTTTTAGCCAGACCCTGTCAAGGGTGGTACTATTCCACCTCAAGCAAAGACATTTGAGAATCACTGCAACAGGCCCCTCCCTTAGAAGATCAGTAAGAACATCCAGCCAAGACCAAGTTCACTGAACAGCAAGAACTGTGGAACTGCAGAGCTAGGGGAGAGCAACACATAGAATTCATAGCTCTTCCCTGATGATCCTTTAGTCTTTCAAAGTTAAATTTTTAATTTTTTTCTTATTCTATTTTTTTAAACTTTTCCTCCTTCCTCTCTTAATGTTTTTAAACTATTTTATCTTATCAATACCTTTTTAAAAAAAGTTTTTATATTTTCATTGTTATAGTCATATTTTATCCCTTCATTGTATCTAACCTTATTTTTTATATACATATAGTTTTTATTTCTTTAAAATTTTGGAATACAATTTCTTCTAATAGATTAAAATATATCCTAAATCTAGTGCATGGTTTTGTTCTAGTCTCCAGCCTGATCACATTTTCTCCTCTTTTTTTTTTCTTTTTCCAACCAACTTATCAATTACGTTTTTAGAATCTTTTTAAATTTTCATCTTTAAAGACATATTCCATCCCTTCATCATTTTTAACCTTATTTTTGAATATGTATAAGTTTTTATATATATTTAAAATTTTGGGAGGTAGTTTCTTCTAAGAGACCAGAATACACCAAAAATCAAGTGGGTGGCTCCATTCTATTCACCAGTCTATTATCTATCTATCTATCCATTTTTTTTTCTCTTTCTTCTCCCCATGGTTTCGGGTCTCTTCTGATTTGGTTAGCATATATTTTTCTGGGGTCTATGCCACCCTTTTAGTATTTTATTCTCTCATTCATATATTCTTATCTGGATAAAAGGACAAGGCATAAATACTCATCACAAAAAAAAAAAAAAAAAAGAACAAGAGGAAGTACTGATGGCTAGGGACCTAATCAACAGAGACATTGGTAATATGTCAGAACTAGAGTTCAGAATGAAATTCTCAAGGTGCTAGCTGGGCTAGAAAAAGTCATGGAAGATATTAGAGAAACCCTCTCAGGAGAAATAAAAAAACTAAACTCTAACCAAGTTGAAATTTAAAAAAAGCTATTATGAGGTGCAATAAAAAATGGAAGCTCTTACTGCTAGGATAAACGAGGCAGAGGAGAGAATTAGTGATATAGAAGACCAAATGATGGAGAATAAAGAAGCTGAGCAAAAGAGAGAAAAACAACTACTGGACCACAAAGGGAAAATTCAGGTAATAAGTGATACTGTAAGATGAAACAATATTAGAATAATTGGAATTCCAGAAGAAAAAGAAAGAGGGAGGGAGGCAGAAGCTATACTTCAACTAAGCAAGGAGGAGTGGATCATCTAAGCAAAGATCAACAAGGAAATGAAGGCCTTAAATGACACACTGGACCAGATGGACATCACAGATATATTCAGAACATTCCATCCCAAAGCAACAGAATACATATTCTTCTCTAGCACACATGGAACATTCTCCATAATAGAAAACATCCTAGATCACAAATCAGGTCTCCGCTGGTACCAAAATATGGGATCATTTCCTGCATATTTTCAGACCACAGTCCTTTCAAGGTAGAACTCAATCACAAGAGGAAAGTTGGAAAGAACTCAAATACATGAGGGCTAAAGAGGATCCTATTAAAGAATGAATGGGTCAACCAGGAAATTAAAGAAGAATTGAAAAATTTCATGGAAACAAATGATAATGAAAACACAACAGTTCAAAATCTTTGGGACACAGCAAAGACAGTCCTGAGAGGAAAGTATATAGCGATACAAGCCTTTCTCAAGAAACAAGAGAGGTCTCAAATACACAACCTTATCCTACACCTAAAGGAGCTGGAGAAAGAACAGAAAAGAAAGCCTAAACCCAGCAGAAGAGAAATAATAAAGATCAGAGCAGAAATCCATGAAATAGAAACCAAAGGAACAGTAGAACAGATCAACAAAACTAGGAGCTGGTTCTTTGAAAGAATGAATAAGATTGGTAAACCCCTGGCCAGACTTATCAAAAAGAAAATAGAAAGGACCCAAATAAACAAAATCATGAATGAAAGAGGAGAGATCACAACCAACACCAAAGAAATACAAACAATTATAAGTACAATTGTAAGTAAGCAACTATACGCCAGCAAATTTGACAATCCGGAAGAAATGGATGCATTCCTAGAGACATATAAGCTGCCAAAACTGAACCAGGAAGAAATAGAAAACCTGAACAGACCCATAACCAGTAAGAATATCAAAGCAGTCATCAAAACTCTCCCAACAAACAAGAGCCCAGGGCCAGATGTCTTCCCAGATAAATGCTACCAAACAATTAAAGAAGAATTAATACCTATCCTTCTGAAACTGTTCCAAAAATAGAAATGGAAGGAAAACTTCTAAACTCATCAGGCCAGCATTACCTTGATTCCAAAACCAGACAAAGACCCCATCAAAAAGAATTACACACCAATATCCTTGATGAACACTGACGTGAAAATTCTCACCAAAATACTAGCCAATAAGACCCAACAGTACACTAAAAGGATTATTCACAACGACTAAGTGGGATTTATTCCTGGGCTGCAAGGTTGGTTCAACATCCACAAATCAATCAATGTGATACAATACATTAATAAAAGAAAGAACAAGAACCATATGATCCTCTCAATGGATGCTGAAAAAGCATTTAACAAAGTACAGCATCCTTTCTTGATCAAAACTCTTCAGAGTGTAGGGATAGAGGGTACATACCACAATATCATCAAAGCCATCTATGAAAAACCCACAACAAATATCATTCTCAATGGGGAAAAACTGAGAGCTTTTCTGCTAAGGTCAGGAACATGGAAGGGACATACAATATCACCACTGCTATTCAACGTAGTATTAGAAGTCCTAGCCTCAGCAATCAGACAACAAAAAGAAATTAAAGGCATCCAAATCGGCAAAGAAGAAGTCAAGCTCTCACTCTTTGCAGATGATAGGATACTTTGTGTGGAAAACCCAAAAGACTCCTCTCCAAACTCCACTCCAAAACTCATACAGGAATTCAATAAAGTGTCAGGATATAAAATCAATGCACAGAAATCAGTTGCATTTCTATATACCAACAGCACAGAAGAAAGAGAAATTAAGGAGTCAATCCCATTTACAATGGCACCCAAAACCGTAAGATACCCAGGACTAAACCTATCCAAAGGGGCAAAGAATCTGTTATAAGAAAACTATACTATAAAGTACTCATGAAAGAAATTGCGTTAGACACAAAGAAATGGAAAAACGTCCCATGTTCATGGATTGGAAGAACAAATACTGTGAAAATGTCTACACTACCTAAAGCAATCTACACATTTAATGCAATACCTTTAAAAATACCAACAATTTTTTTCCAAGAAATGGAACAAAGCATCCTAAAATTTATATGGAACCAGAAAAGACCTGCAATAGCTAGAGGAATGTTAAAAAAGAAAGCCAAAGTTGGTGGCATCCCAATTCCAGACTTCAAGCTCTATTACATAGCTGTCATCATCAAGACAATATGGTACTGGCACAAAAACAGACACATAGATCAATGGAACAGAATAGAGAGCCCAGAAATAGACCCTCAACTCTATGGTTAACTAATCTTTACAAAACAGGAAAGAATGTCCAATGGAAAAAAGTCAGTCTCTTCAACAAATGGTGCTGGGAAAATTGGACAGCCACATGCAGAAAAATGAAGCTGGACCATTTCATTACACCACACAAAAAAATAGACTCAAAATGGATGAAAGATCTCAATGTGGAAAAGGAATCCATCAAAATCCTTGAGGAGAGCACAGGCAGCAACCTCCTCAACCTCAGCCGCAGCAATCTCTTCCTAGAAACATCACCCAAGGCAAGGGAA